>OMNR01028890.1:1365-12846 GCA_900303205.1 Mora moro
GGGGGTACAGGATAGACTAGTGGTGAGGGTGTTTGACTCCCAGTCCCAGGTCCGCAGCCTATCCTATACCCATCCTTGAGCAAGATGCTCCTAAAACACCTACCTGCTCATTAATGACATGTATCTGAAACTAAATTCACTGCAAGTCGCTTTGGCTAAACTAGCTAAATCATAACTAGCTAAATCATAAGCAGCAAAATGCTAACTAGCCCTGGTTACACAGGCGGGCACCACAGAGATGATTGATTACCGATGGCTAACCCTGGTTACACAGGCGGGCACCACAGAGATGATTGATTACCGATGGCTAACCGATCACTAGCGAAGTGAGGAGTTGGCGAGGTTTGAGTGTTTAATGCCTGAGAGGAAAGGAAGGAGGAAAGGAAAGAAGAGGACTTGAAGCAGACTGATGTGGAAGTTCTCCTGAGAGGAAGAGGTGGGGGGAGTGAGGACGACGAAGGTGGTCGTAGTAGTCGTTATTGTTGCCGGGTCAGGCGCCAGGGAGGGGAGACAGGAAGTGATGTACCAGGATGCTGAGGTAAAGGGCGGGGCGTTGTGGGCCTCACATGGAGAGAGAGAGACACACACGTGGAGGCCATGCTGCTGCCCTAGGCGTACATGGTCAGTTGGAGCCACTGCGCACAGAAGGGACACGCACATAGACACACACACACACACACACACACACACACGTGAGTGACCAGCACGACTCCAGCCCTCACACCCGGGCTGGACGCTAAAACCCAGCCAACCATGTCTGAATACATTGAATCACTCAACACCTGTAAAGGGCTTGTGTTTACGTCATGTATAAATGAATGTCCCCAATTAACCGGCTTCATCTAGAGCAGGAGCTGAAACATGACAATAAGTCCTGAACCTGGACTGTCCACCATTGGTTTAAAGGGCCCCTATTGTGCCTCCAGGAGTGCTGTTGATCAGCCATTAAAAGCCATTTCAGAATCTATCCCTTTGGTGACATCACAGGTGGGCGTGTCCACCCAGACGTGTGACGGACAGATCAACACCCCATCCTACCCAGTGGACTGAACCAACATCACACCTGGGGGTGAAATAAGAGCCCTTTTAAAGGATGATGTTGTATTACTTACCCAGTATAGCTACTGTAGCTAGCGTCTAAATTAAAGACCTTGCTAACGTAGCTACATGTAAAGCTTACATTGGACTGGACAGCTGTAAAATGGCTGAAGAGCATCTCCAGCCAATGAGGAGTGAGCAAAGTGAGTGGGAGGCGGGTCTTACCTCCAGAGCGCTGAGCCGGATGGTTCCGTCTCCGTCCTGATCGAAGGCCTGGAACGCTCCTGGAACAGAACCACACAACTTAACAACCAGGGCTTGGATTCAAGGACCCCCCCAGGGTGCCGCGTCCAGGCAAAGATTAGAATTACAAAAAACATTTTTTTGACAAGTTGAAATCCTATCATGCCAGATATAGTTGGGTTGGTTCTCAAGTGGCCAATCAAAGACCCCCCCTACCTGTTACCCATCATTAGATGACCTTCAAATTACTAGATTATATTCAGAAGATGAGTTAATTACTTTCTGATTACTTAGTTACAGTCAAGATGTCTAGATTACATTCAGATTACTTGGGTTACTCTCAGATCACCCATCAAGAGATTCCATTCAGGTGCGCGTCATGACGTCATACGTTCGGGGGGGACTTACTGAACATGGCCTCCAGGCGCACCAGGCAGCTGATGAAGCTGTCGAAGTCGATGTTCATGCTCTCGTTGGCGTAGCGCATGGTGATGATGTCGTAGAGCTGGTTGTTGAGGCGGTAGCCTGGACGGGACACAAGACACATGACTGTACAGCGACGAGAACACACGACGAGTTCACAGGGGGGTTAAGGGTCGGCTGAGGCGGGCAGCCGTCGTTGAGCAGAACATTCTAGAATTCCGCGAAAAGTCGCAAAAGTTTAACTTAAATAAATGTCCTATTTCGGAATGGAAAAGCTTCAACGTGATGCTGATATTTTTTGGCTTTGCTCTAAATTTTTCCTGCGAACGAGCGATTTAAAACACAATCCCATGGAATAATGAAGGTGTGTTTACCGGCGTCGTTGATGGCGTTCCTCATCTCGTAGCTGCTGATGCTGCCAGACTGCTCAGCGCTGTAGTGCTTGAAGATCCCCTGAGGAGGAGAACGACTGGGAGTTAGAACGCACTGGAACACGCGCTTGAGGACGTGTTACTGGACCACCTTTGAAAACGTGAAATGAAAAGTACAAGTAATGATGGTCCGACCTGCCACTGTTTGACCTTGTTCCACAAGTGTCTGAACTCCTGGAGGTTGAGGCGACCGGTGCCATCCATCTGGTGGAGGCAGTTAAGACCACAGACGCTCTGAGAACCAGGTTCACACGCTCCACACAAGCACACCAAGTCACACGTGAGGACCAAGTCCACACTTTGACATTTAAAGAGGTATTAACGGGGGGCAGACACATGGATGTGACTTTAATGTGATGTATGTTGTGGGGAGAGGATCTAGTGCGCAGCATGGACCCAGCAGGTTGTGTGCTCTCTACCGGGCCAGATGCTCTCGATACGAAGGATACGTCCATCAGAGCGATCATGCTTCGGCACGTCTCCAGGCTAAAGCCCTCCGTGTTCAGCTCCTGGTCTGGAGCGAGAGAGGGGGTTAACTTCTGCACTTGATGATGCATTATAATTGTATGCAATTTAAGAGAACGCCCTAAAAGGTTAACGGTCAGTGTAGGGGTGGACTTACACTTGGAGATGACTTTGTTGAGGACGTTCTTCAGCTCGTTGGCTGTGATTTCCATTTCCTGGGACACCAACAACACAGAAACTGGGATAAATGGACTCACACAGACACACACACATGCAGTCAACATAGACAGGAAATGCTATTGTGCTCTTTGGAAAAAATATCTGCTTAATCCTGCAATTCACAAGTCAAGATGAGCAAATGCCCAGCCAAAAAAAAACATTTTTATTTTCAGAAGTAGCCCTGGCCTTCACTCACGTCTCCCGCTATCTCCTGAAAAATCGTCCGGAACTTCTGGTCCTCCTCGCTCTCCTCCCCCGCTGCAGAGGCCGGCGCCGGCTGGAGAACAGAGAGATGAAACAGAGATAAGATGGAGATGAAACAGAGATATGAGAGAGATGAGATATGAGAGAGATGAAACAGAGATATGAGAGAGATGAGATATGAGATATGAGAGAGATGAAACAGAGATATGAGAGAGATATGATGGAAGAGAGGCGAGAGATGAAACGGTTAAGAGATGAAACAGAACAGAAAGATGAAACAAGATAGAGATGAAACACAGATAAGTTAGGGATGAGCAATAACAGATGAAAGAGAGAGACGAGAGATCAAAGAGAAGAAAGATAAAGCAGAGAGTATCAGATGAAACAGAGAATGCAGAGGCACGAGGCACAGCACCAAACACAGGGTTTCGTAATGGCTGTTTGTGATTGGTTCAAATCAGTGCTGGTGCTCAAGATTCTGCTAGCATGCAGCAAATACAACTTAGAAGAACTAGATATGCTGGCAGTGGAAACTTTCAGTGTCCCGATGGTGGGCCTGATTCACCTAGCGGCCACTTCACACTCAGTTCCCCCACCAGCTAGCGTTTGGAACCAAGATGGCCGCTAGGTGTATAAGGCCCATTGGTCGTCAAGGTTAATACATGAATGGGTCAACACGTACCACTGGATGGTCAGCCTCGATCCTGTTCTCTATCTCCCTGGAAACCAATGAAGAGCAGTCACCACGGCAGTAAGGGCAAAGCCTACCAACGCATTTAGACCACGACGCTATCATGACCGTGACGTCTCCTCACAACAACGACAGCGACGACCGGTCAACAAGTGAGGTGCACAGATGTTAAACCATGACTTACGTCTAAAATGTTGATTTATGTGGGGGTAGACCAATTCAATGAAGCATGAACTAGTGAACAAGGCTTATGGTCCCATATAACAGTGTGTTAGAGGTAAAGTCGGACCACTAAGTCTTACCCTGTCTCCGTCTGCTGTGAAGACAAGGGTCAGTATGATACCACCTGATGTTCTGTCCATGGCCATTTTGTTTTTTTTGGATTTGCGTCTTGATTGCAGAAGGTCTTGATTTCATGTTGTATTGGACTGGCTCGGTGGTGGAGGGGTATGTTAACGTAGAACTAGATGTTAACAGTTACAGCTTCAGGTTGGGTTTATGCTGTCGTCTTTACTGGCTAGTGACAACTACTGTTTAAAATCCAATGTAGCCTCCTACCGAGGGGACAGATTAGTTGCCCGGGCAGGTTCAAAACTGACTTTCTATCCAGTAAAAAAATGTCTTGTTGGGTGGTTAGTTGGTCAACTGGAATTGTGTACAGTGGACATTTGTTAGCTGTTCTGGAGACAAGTTAGCTTGATGCTATTTTGCGTAGCATTTTGCCAGTTCAGGGCCAGCGGATTATAGACGTCGTGGAAGTCCTCTTGTCCTCCGTCCGGGAAAGGCGCGGCTGATGTTGGGTGTTTAGTATACTGAAAGGAAATGTTTACCGGAGCGTGCCCAAATCTGTAGCCGCTTGTCCTAAAAAAGATTCCATAACAGCTCCGAGCTGGGGCCGTTTTCTTCCAGCTCTACAAATCAAATCGCTGTTAAAATTATTTGCCCTTGGGTGTTTTTTATCCCTTCCCCATAAACAAACAAACCATAGCCCAATGGAAATCACACGTATAAAACACTCAATTTAGCATGAAGATTAGGGTATTATCTATTAGCTGCAAAGCTAGGTAGTCTTCAGGCTATTATTACTGTTACACATAAAAAAACAGGGCTGGTGATCATTGTAGTATTTGTAGCATTGCAGTCATTTTGCTGATCCCCTTCTCTTCAACTATGCTAAGCTCTGTGGCTAGGCTAAGCTCTGTGGCTAGGCTAGGCTCTGTGGCGAGGCTAGGCTCTGTGGTGAGGCTAAGCTCTGTGGCTAGGCTAGGTAAGCGCTGTAGCTAGGCTAGGCTCTGTGGCTAGGCAGAGCTCTGTAGCTAGGCTAAGCTCTGTGGCTAGGCTAGGCTCTGTGGTGAGGCTAAGCTCTGTGGCTAGGCTAGGTAAGCGCTGTAGCTAGGCTAGGCTCTGTGGCTAGGCAGAGCTCTGTAGCTAGGCTAAGCTCTGTGGCTAGGCTAGCCTAAGCTCTATGGCTAGGCTAGGCTAAGCTCTGTGGCTAGGCTAGGTAAGCGCTGTAGCCAAGCTAGGCTCTGTGGCTAGGCAGAGCTCTGTTGCTAGGCTAAGCTCTGTGGCTAGGCTGAGCTCTGTAGCTAGGCTAAGCTCTGAAGCTAGGCTAGCCTAAGCCTTATGGCTTAAAGCTAAGCTCTGAAGCTAAGCTCCGTGGTTGGGCAAGACCCAGAAAGGCCACCCAGGACTCACTCTGAGGTGTTCCTCTTCTCGGAGAAGATGCGCAGGAGGAACTCGCCCTCCTGGTGGGGCTCGTAGGTGGACGGCACGATGACGTACTCCCCGGGGCTCAGGCGGAAGCGCTGGGTCACCTCGCGCAGGTTGATGTAGGACTTGCAGCGAGCCTTGGACGCGTTGGCCAGGAAGAAGTCCTTCTGCATGTGCTGCTTGTTGCCGTGCATCTGCCAGGGGTCACGAGGCCCGGCACGGGTTCAGCGGGTTGTTGAATTGAACGAAGGACATTTTCAACGACAAATGAAAGTTCTAAAAGTTTCCTTCCTTACCTCCTTTGGCACCTGTGAGCAGAGAAACACAACGTTAGTGTCGTCAGTCATACATGGTGGCACAGTCCGTACACGTTACAGAGACATACACTGGCACTATTTATTGGGAAAAGTGCATGTTGTTTCAGTGATATCGCATCAGTACCCTCACTCATAACTATTGTAATGTTGGTGTTATTTCCATACAACAAGGGGTTGTGATATTTTGACGTTGTTGCAAACTGTGTATGTCTTAGTGTTCCCTAGTTGTGCTGTTCGTCATTTGAAAATATTCCTTGGGTGCGGTTTGTTCGAAAAAGTGTGCAATCGAACACGTACTAATCCAATCAACACCGGAAACATAAGTCCATGACTCGGTCAAAAGCTCCACCCATCTGGTCATCCAGACGACATATATCAAACAGACCAAGTGCCAGACGGTCCAGACCAAGCACCTCATAGATGGAGAATCCAATGGTGAAGAGGTTGGCTCCCATCTTGCGCTCCTTCCTGCGGTTCTTCTGCATCAGCGACACCACGAAGGAGCACGCCACCTCGTTGTCCTCGGGGTCGTCGTCCTCCTCCAGCAGACGCAGGCGGTACTGAGGGTTGGTCCAGAAGGTGTCTGGACAGAGAATGGACCCACCGCTCAACCAAGCACTCTTCAGGTGTTAAAGAAATGCTATGTTTGATATTCTTGCCAGTTGGTTTTATGGTTGGTGGAAGGTTCATGTCAACAGTGATGGTACACTAATGCTATGCTAATACACATTTCTAAATGTTGTTGATAGAGATGGTTTGGCTGCTGTTTTATACATCAATAGTTTGTTATATTTTTATATTGCTGCTGTTTCTGTTGTCTAGTGTTGAGGTGAGCTATGTCACAATAATTGCATTGGCAGAATCTTTCATTACCCAAGATTATGCTGTGATTGGACAGGTGAGCAGGTGAGCAGGGTAGTAGGAGGCAGGTATTTGTAGTATATGTAAATATATGCTAAGGTTATGCTAATTACAATCAGTAATTGGACAGGTGTGCAGGGTTGTAGTAATTGGAGGCAGGTATTTTTACATATGTAAATGTATGCTCATGACATGCAGTAATTGGTCAGGTGTCAGTGACGTGGTAATTGGAGGCAGACATTTGTAACATATGCAAATATATGCTAATATGCAATAATTGGACAGGTGTGCAGGGGTGTGGTAATGGGAGGCTGGTACCTGGGTAGTTCCTGCAGCCCCCAGCCGAGCAGCCCCTCACCCAGCGGCCCTCGTTCACCGACACAGTCCACTTGTGGATCTTGTCGTCCTCCAGGGCATCGGGGGTCAGGTTGCAGATCTCGATCTTGGTGAAGTTCTTCCTGAAGTCCTCAAAGGACATCCTGGAAGGGCAGAGTGAGACGGGACGAGAGACAAACAGAGGAGATGAAGCATGACTGAGCAGTCAAATGTCAAATGTCTGCATTCAAGGTTACCACTGATTATCTGAAATTGCCTCCCAGAGATGAAGACGTAAATACTTGAGCATACTCGAAGCGCATGCAAAACATTTTTAAAAAGTTTGACACAAAATGGCTGCTGCATGGACTACCCATTCAGGGATTCAAACCACAGTAAAATCAAGGGCTCACCCGTTCCCATGTCATTATCACCATATCATAGCTGCCTTGGGCCATGTCCACACTACACTGACTCAATGTCAACTTTGTTTTGGTAGGGTTCCATCCCTACTAAGCCCCCACCAAAAATGGAACATTTTGAAAATGGTCTTTTAACGATAACCCACCAGAACTCTCCGTCCTCAGCGCTCTGGTGGTGAAGCTTGTCCTTCGCCTCCTTGGAGAGAGATGACCACTCCTTGGAGCTACAGGAGTCAGGGAGGAGAACACAGAGGAGGGTTATGTCGTGTCACATTAAGGCACAACAAAGGGGGATTGGTGAAGACAACGGTGGGATCATGGTACAGTCCACTGGATAGGCTAGTAGACCAGATCTATCTATCATACATCTGGGTGGGGGACGCTCCCACTTGTAACGGCTTGTCATGGCTAATCAACATCCCACTTGGTGGTAAAATAGGGGCCCTTTAAATCCTGCCCCCTTTCTTACTTGTCACTCCAGGGGCCGGTCCATTCCACCTGGCCCCAGGGGTTCCTGAGACGGACCAGACGCACCTTGGAGTCCTTGGTCTGGGATTGCTTACACTGTGGGGTGACATCACATGATTGACTGTTGAGAGCCCAGTTGTTGTGTTTACGATATGATTATAAACTGCTTTAACCGGCTGCTGAAGACTACATGACAACAAAAGTTCAAATAATAGAACGATTAGAAAGGCAGAACAGTATTCCAAACTTGGAATAATGGAATGGACTTCAACAACAGAGAGTCACGGCATGTTTTTCAGCATCTTATTGTTTTGTTTTAAGGAAGACGTTTATAGTTGTGGGTGTCTCACCTCCTCCACAGCGGTCACAGAGTAGGCGTGGCCCTTCACCAGGCCGGTCGTGGTCCGGGTCTCAAAACGGGCCGGAACCAGGGACTAAACACACACACACAACACATACTTATGAATTCATCATTACAAATCTGACCCAGCCAATACAATATACAAGACTCAACAGGAAGTGACTCAGCAGGACAACAGGAAGTGACTCACGTCTATGGAGCAACCCATGAGGGAGCCTCTCTCCAGGGCCTTCTTCATGATCTTGTTGAGCTCCTTGGGGGCCTCCTTCATCTCGTAGAACTCGGTCACCCCCCCGGTGAAGTCCTCCATGGCCTCGGTGGTGTTCCCGCCCTTCAGGGCCTCGTAGGAGCCGTGGAGCCTGGAGGTGGAGCGAGGGGGAGCGCAGGAGGACGTCTGCATTACATTTCATTAACATCTTACAACATTACTTCTCGGGGCGTCTTGACCACTACAGGGCTCTCTACGGTACACACTAGAGATGAGGAAGAATATAGTGGGTGACGTTAGATAGCCCAGCTATGTAATACACCGTTGGTGGTGATTTAGCGACGGTGCCATTCTGCGTTCGGACGTACTTGGCGTAGGCCTTCTCCAGCAGGGCGCTCCAGAACTCGTTCCTCTCGGCAGATTTGGTGAACACCAGCTGGTTGTTGAAGGTGGGGATGCGGTCGTCAATGACAACATCCACCCAGTCGCCATAGCGCCAGAACTGCAGGTCACAGGTCAGAGAGGAGGTTAAGACGACACGTAACGCAGGGAAATGCCCCCTAGTGTTACCACTCGGTCGGATGTTGATTGGCCAGATGTATGGTACTGCCTCCCCAGTGGACTGTACCACCTGGCAGGCTGATCTATCCAGCACACATATGGGTGAACACTCCCACTTGTGATGTCACTATAGGGTAAAGGCCTGTAAATGACCAATCAACATCACACCTGGCGGTAAAACAAATCACAGGGGCAGCATGTCATGAAGTTGGCTGTTTTTGATTGGTTCAAATTACATTTACATTTAGGGCATTTAGTGCTAAGTGACGTCACCTGCCTTTAGTCCTGCTACTACTAGTTGTACTACACCCATTAGCTTTCAAACTCTCAATGACTCAATGCCTACTGAAGAGCCAATCTCAATAGCTGAAATATATGGGAGCCAAGCTCCTTCCACAACAGAAACAACTAAAGTCTTGGATGTGTGACTGTGTGTGCGTGCAGTGGTCTGGTCGAGACCTGGAAGTGGAAGACGCCGGCGTAGCCGTCGGAGAAGCTCTGTTCGTGGGGAACGACGCGGTACAACAGCTTCTCGTACAGCGTCAGGCAGGCGATGGCAGCCAGCAGCCAGCAGTCACCTGGAGACAGAACCATGCCTTCACCGTACGCTCACCTGAGGACACCACACGTCAAGGTCCAGTGTGCTCCTCGTCCATCTGACTAATATGTTAGTTAGTGGTTGGAGCAGGAGGTCCTTGACCTTTTCTTTGGTACTTATTTCTTGCAGTTTAACGATTTATATTCTGACACCCAAATTTGCCATCGGGGATTAACGCAGTGTATCGTACGTTGCAACGTCCCATTTCTTCCTAAACACGATTGAGGATTCAACAAAACAAATGAAATAAGAAATCGAAGACGTGTGTCTTAATGATGGATCCTGCAGACCAAAGCAAAAGCACTTGGCTTCACGTTGTAACAGTTTCATTCCCTCTGTGGGGAATGTGTACCAAGACTAGTGTACTAGTGATTGGGGGCAGTAGCAACTAAGTGTCTCTAAATAGAATTATATTCAACATGATGTTCACTACTTGATGTCCTACTTCATTGGATTCCACATTAAACTCTCTTCCCTCACCACCACCGACACCGACCCTCCCTGTACCCCTGACGGAGACCTCCTGTGGTCTTTAGTTGAAACGAGTGCACCTCCTGGGCCTGCTGACCCGTGTGGTTTCTGATTGTCCAGGTGTGTGTGCTGGTAGCATGTGGAACAATGTGTGGTACAGGTTAGGGGTCGGTCGGTCGGGGGGGCGGTGGGACCTTTGTCTACCGGCCCACTCCTCTGTATGTGGGACCCCGAACGGCCACAACAATGAGAAATGCTGCAGGTTGAATTCTCTTCCAGAAGAGTAAGCATAATGTTGGGAGGCTGTTGCAGGGGGAAATTATGGGATGTTTGCTGTCCTGCTGTGGCCTGAGAGTGTGGTTATATACAGTAGATGGTAGGGTACTATTATGGTATGTCCTTTGTTATGGTACTCGTATGGTAGTAGATGGTATGGTACTCTTATGGTAACGTATGTTGTATGTTGTCTTATACTTCTTCATTGTACTTATGACTGATTGAAGTCATGTGACCTTGGTCTAAGTAGTTGATTAGTACTTGGCCAATGAATCGGCCAATCAGTGGTCTTTGTGTTTCTTCCTGTGTAAATTGGGACCCAAGGGTCCTCGGGTAGGTTCCTTGCTAACCTCCTGACCCCGGGTGTGACTGGACAGTGAGTGGATAATGTTTGTAGGTTTGAACAACGTTGGTAAATTAAATGGTTTACCCAGATCTCCCTGGCAGATGTCTGTCCTGCTGGCTCCGCCCACAATGAACTCTGGGTTCTCACAGATTTCCTGCAGACACAGAAACCAAGAGAAATGACAAACTATCATCCATCCATCCGGTAATCCATCCAAATATCCAGACATTCCCAAAGTACAGGAAGACCAGACGTGCTCCAGGTTCATGAAAACCTTTTCAGCACCGAAAAACGAAATCCTTCATCGGCGCCAAACAACTCGTCAATCCCCTGGTCCTCACGAGACCCTTCATCCATCGTTCATTCAATCATCTCCGCCATCATCCACCCCCTGGTCCCCACAACACACCTGCTGAGCTGCACCATCCATCCCAAAAACACAACGTACCAATCTCCACCATCATCCACCCCCTGGTCCACCCCACACACACCCCACAACACGCGGTGTCCGCCGCTGCCTACCTTGGGCCTCTTCCAGACGATGTTCTTGACCTTGTTGGACTTGGCTCCCAGCTCCTTGTAGCCCAGCGACTCCACGGTGGCGGGGAAGGTGTCGTCCTCGAACAGCCTCTTCTTCTGGAGGCACTCCTGCTTCAGCGCGGTGAAGTCCTGGCCGCTGAAGCGCAGGGGCTTCCCCAGGGACCCTTCCCCATCCCTACGCTCCCGCTCTCGGATCAGGCGGTCGCAGAAAAAGCCGGCCGGTGTGTAGGGCATTTTTGGCTCCGTTGATTTGTTGACTTGTACTAGTAAGTCTTAGGAGCCTAGGACCCCTGGCATAAATCCAAACAGCTAA
>OMNR01028936.1:1103-11152 GCA_900303205.1 Mora moro
ATGTATACTGTATGTGTACATGTGCGTGAGTTCTGAGTGTGATGACGCATGTCTACACAATCATTATATGTATGCGTGTTTGTGTGTGTGTGTGTGTGTGTGTGTGTGTGTGTGTGTGTGTGTGTGTGTGTGTGTGTGTGTGTGTGTGTGTGTGTGTGTGTGTGTGTATGTGTATGTGTATGTGTATGTGTATGTGTATGTGTGTGTGTGTATGTGTGTGTGTGTGTGTGTGTAGGGTCGGGGTCCGGGGGGGCCTCTAAAGCCATGTGTGTGGGGATGAGGTACTGGCAGGAGGAGCGTCTGAACTCCCTGCTGGAGGTCAGCCTGGAGACCGGGAGGATGACCCACAACCACCCCACAGGTACACACACCCTGACTACACACTACATACACATTACTATGGCATTACTATGGTTATGTTACCGTTACTGTGGCAACAGGGTGATTAGTAAGGCAACAGTGTTGTTACTATGGCGATGGTTGTCATGGTGACACACTGGCCTTCCGCTACAGGTTTCCTGGGCTCCATGACGACGGCGCTGTTTGCGTCGTTGGCCGTCCAGGGGCGACCCCCCGTGACCTGGGGACGGGAGCTCATGAAGGCCATCCCCAAGGCCTACGAGTACTGCAAGAGAACCATACGACACATGGCAGGTCTGTAGTAGTACTAGTATAATAGTCATTGTATTATAGGGCAGGATAGTTTAATAGTGGTTAGGGTGTTCCCAGCCAAAAGGTGCTGGGTTCAATCCCAAATGTCTACACTGAGCAAGACGCCTACCTGCTCCTTAATGTTTCTGAATTCACTCAAGTCTCACAAGTCGCTTTGGACAAAAGCATCTGCTAAATGACTGATGTATTATATTATAATATTGTATGAATGGCTGTGAAGCAGCCAAAGAGGGATTTCTAGTCTAGTCTAGGTTGTGGTAACTGTTGTCTAACTGAAGCTCTGCTGTTTGGGGGCTGTTGTCTCACTGCGTGTTCCTCCATAGAGTACCAGGAGAACTGGTTCTACTTTGAAGCCAAGTGGCAGTTTTACCTGGAGGAGAGGGGGATAGAGCAGGAGGGCCAGGATAAACCCTCCTTTCCTGAATGCTATGACGCTGACCAAACAGACAAGGTGAGCTGCTCTCTGTTCTGTTCAAGATGTTTTCAAGATGTTTCAAGACAACATAGGACACATGACTCGTGAGGTAGCCAAGTTCCAGGTTTGAAAAAGGTGTTCATGATTGTCTCCCCGGCTGGTCCTAGCTGTGACCTTTGACCCCTCAGATGTATAGACTGTGGAGCTCTGAGGGCCGCGCGGGGAGGAGAGGTCACGACGCGCCCATGATAGCCTACGACGCCCTGCTGGCTGCGGGGAGCAACTGGACCGAACTCTGCAGACGGGCCATGTTCCACGGAGGTCGTGACCTTTACTACCTTCGCATTTACATTTACATTAAGTCACTTATATGGAGTAACTACAAAAAGTCATCCAACACTGGAGCAAGTTAACATAAAGTTAACACACGGTGAAGTAAGAGAACTGCTGTTTATGTCAACAAAACTCCACCACTGGTATTTCACCAGCCAGCCTTGTGGTTCGCATTTCAGCATTCAAATCATTGACGCAACTGAATGTGCTTCCTGTGTTCCCTCTCTTCAGGGGAGAGTGATGTGACGGGCCTGATAGCAGGCTGTCTCTACGGCCTCCTGTACGGCCTGGACCAGGTCCCTGCGGGGCTCATCCAGGACCTGGACAAACGGCAGCAGCTGGAAGACATCGGAACCGCACTGTTCAAAGCCGCGTCCGCAGAGAAGTGCTCAGACAAGTAAAAACCTGCTCAACGCCGGGCCCTAGTGGCCACTAGAGGAACTGCATGGTGGCTGTGATAACCTCTGATCCATGCTGTTATAGTCTGAAATCTGAACTCCGCGGGAGCATCGCTCTGTAATCCTAATTCACTCCCTTTCCTCCCTCCCGCCTCCCAAATACCTGCATTTAATCACCTCAAAATTAGGCCTGAATTGGGGAATCTGAGTGTATGTCAATGATTACATACATCATGCATGTTAGGGGAGATGATAAAGATAATACACTTTATTAATCCCAGATGGGAAATTCGGGGAAAGGAAGTGTTTTAAACTATTGTTATGCAGCCCAGTGACGTTGAAAACAAACCAAGAAACTGGGATTAATCTCCCAATAACTTTTTGGTGTTGTCAAATTACATAATGTTATTTCTGCTTTGATCTTCATAATGTATAAAACCCTACAGGGGCTATCCCAATCCTAATGATTGATTGAAAGAAACCTCTCCTCTCCACTCGACTCAAAGATAACCTCTTTCTGACCACCCTCTAAAATAACTGGGATTAACAGTCCATCAGCTACATGTACAGAAGCACAGTATTGATACGAATATTTTAAGAGCATGAAACACCTTTTTTTCCTTTAAGATGTCCCACAAGGGTTTTGACTGCTTAAGTAATTTGGTCCCTTGGTTAAAATCTATTTAACATTTTAATCTTTAATATAGAAATCTGTTTTTAGTTAAAGTTTCTGTGCCCAAGGACTTTCAGACTTGAAACTATTAAGTTCAGCTGGTTTAAATTGTCCAGAGAGTCCCTCTCTGGACAGCCACAACTGACTGCTGTGTCATTGAATGAAGTGGATGTTTTATTATGAGTCATACTGTGGTGAGTTACTAGTTATTGCAGTGTTCTGTAATACATAACAAATATGATTAAAGAAAAAATATTATACATGACACTTGGAAGTCCTGGACTGATGTTTTATCTATAAGAACACGTGAACCTTGTCCCACTCCCCTTGTAACCAATAACCAATAACTTCAATAACTTCTGCAGCACCAGAATACTCAAAGCCTAAAAACCGTCACTTCCTCTTCTCTCCTGACAAACTAAAGGTTCTCTTGCAAGCATGCACCAACCATAGGTCGACTGGCCATAAGTGCACCTCCCACCTCTCAGTTCGCTGTCCACCTCTGGCAGCATATTAGCTTAGCGTAGCAACAGTAGTTCCAGTAGGTTGGGGCTATTTAGCCTTCTCTTATGTTCTCCACAGGCCTCGGTCCAAGAACCGCAGCATTAGCCTCGATGCTAACGTGCTGAGGAAGATGATCAGAGAGCGCACCTGCCGGCCTGAGGTTCGAGACATCTTGGAGAGTCTCCTCCTCTACCTGACGCAGGAGCTCCCCACTCTGGCCAGGAGAAATGTTGACATGAACGCAGGTTTAACGCTAACCAACAGGGAAGGGACCGTAAAGATGGCTAAATCTCTGGTGAACCACATAAGCACTGAGACAGCAGTGGATTCAGAAAAGCAAAGCCCAGGTGAAAGGGCTGGAAGTCCCAAACGGCAGGGCTCCTTGGATCCAGGGGAGCCAAAGCAGCGACGACTCACCGCCTTCCAGCTCCTCCAGTCCAAATTCATGAGGACCACGGCCAAACCAGTGGCCACCCACCAACGGCAGGTTGGAGCTCTGCGTGGTGCTCAGAGAGGGAGGGGTGCTGACGAGACGCGGGACAGACAGACCACTGTGTGTGGTTCTGAGACTCACCAGCCCAAACGAAGACAATGGCAGAAGACGGGGAGCAATGTGAAGGACATGGTGGCCAGGTTTGCCAGTGCTGAGGAGAAGGAAAAGGGAGTGAACACACAGGGGAAGATGCCAAGTAAGGCCAGACTGATCGGTAAGGGACCCCTCCTTTCGTCCCTGATGGAGAGGTTTGAAACCATATCAACCGTGCGGAGGAAGGGTGACTTGATAGATAAGCCTCCTGTACGTGTGGAGATCACTGGTTCTGTTAGAGAACAGGTGAGTCGTCACGAAAAAGCACAACAAACCACCCGTGAAGAACGAGGAAGTGGACTGAAGCATCGGCCAACTGCCGGGGAGAAGCTCAAATCCCTTCTGCCAAACACACGCGAGCAGGAAGAGAAAACAAAGAGGCTGGGAGCGACATTAACACAACAGAACTCAGCCCAGAGAGAACAGAAACATTCCAAACCTACGCAACGCAAAAACCTTTCCCCCAATCAAAAGGTCAAAGGGCATTTCTCCAAAGAAAGCGGAACTGGAAAGTTGTGGAACTCAAACCCAGATGATAAGATGGATCGAAAGATTGATGGAGTGGAGGAGCTCTGCAGGAGTAAGACTGGTGAACCTGAACCTGGTAGTCCGACCCCAAACTGTTTGTTGTCTTCTGCTATGGAATGGTCCCTCCCAGAAACTCTGGAGCAGGCTGCCCAAGAGGAGGCCTCACTAACACCACACCCAGATGCCTTCACCTCCCTGACCGAAGAATGTTCTTCTGGTGTGCCCCTGCGGTCTTCTCACACCAGGGAAGCCCCACAGGACCTGACTGAAGATGGTTACGCAACAGAAGACGAGAAGCCAAGGTTTTGTACCTCAATGGACAGGTCATTAGACCTGATAAGTCCTGATACGTTCGCTAAACAAAGGTTGCCGAGGTACCTTATCCCACGAGCTGTTGATCTAGAAGGGGAGCCAGGGGCTAAAGCTACAGCTAGCTCCTCACTCCAGCCAGTACCATGCCCTGAGGAGATATGTCCTGTGGTTGAGGCTTCAACCTCAGATACTTGGTCTGGGGCTGGTCTCACATCTGGTCCTGAACCAGCAGAGCATCTACATCGTGGCCTTCACTCACAAGGGGCTAAGATCCCCCAATACACCAGAAGAGGGAAGGAGGTAGACAGTCAACTGCAGAAAGAGATGGAGAATGATTTGGAGAAAGGGGAGCGAGACATAGATAACAAACTGGAGAGAGGGGAGAGAGAGATGGAGAGTGAACTGGATAGAAAGGCAAGAGGTATAGACAATGAACTGGAGAGAGAGAAAGTGAGTCGACTGGAGGGAGGGGAGAGAGACGTAGATAGTGAACTGGAGAGAGAGAAAGAGAGTGGACTGGAGGGAGGGGAGAGAGACATAGACAATGAACTGGAGAGAGAGAAAGTGAGTCGACTGGAGGGAGGGGAGAGAGACGTAGACAGTGAACTGGAGAGAGAGAAAGAGAGTGGACTGGAGGGAGGGGAGAGAGACATAGACAATGAACTGGAGAGAGAGAAAGCGAGTGGGCTGGAGGGAGGGGAGAGAGACATAGACAATGAACTGGAGAGAGAGAAAGCAAGTGGACTGGAGGGAGGGGAGAGAGACATAGACAATGAACTGGAGAGAGAGAAAGAGAGTGGACTGGAGGGAGGGGAGAGAGACATAGACAATGAACTGGAGAGAGAGAAAGCGAGTGGGCTGCTGGAGAGGGGAGGAGAGAAGCTGATTCAAGAAGCCACCAGTGAACCAGACTTCAGTTTGGAACTTCCCATTTCCTGTACCAAAGGACTAGCCAATCACAGCCATGCTGGGCACGGACTAGCCAATCACAGTCATGCTGGGCAAGGACTAGCCAATCACAGTCATGCTGGGCCAGGACTAGCCAATCACAGTCATGCTGGGCCAGGACTAGCCAATCACAACTCACCTGTACCTGGACTAGCCAATCACAGTCAGGCTGGGCCAGGACTAGCCAATCACAACTCACCTGTACATGGACTAGCCAATCACAGCGATGCAGGACCAGAGAGCCCACCACATATCCAGAAGTACAGGACCATCAACTACGCAGATCCTTCGGCCCAGCTCATATTCAAACCCAAAGTCATCCGCTTCACAGACACCTTCACCTTCTAGACCCCAACAATGTCTTGTATTTAGATATTTATTTAGATTATATATTTAAGCCTTTTTTTCCTATATTTGTATTTGTATCCTGAATTAATGCAGACACCTGCACCAAGATTCATTCCTTGTACTTTGGTAAACACATTTATTTATTTATTTTAAATACATTTTTGATTCTGCCTTCTACTGTCAAATAAAACCTACATACGCTTTTGTCAAAAACCTTCAGTAAATGAAACGAAGCATGCAGTATGTTTTTAAAAGATACTGTATGTAAACATTGCTTTACGACTGTACACTTGAACAGGTGACACGCAGTATCAAATAGCAACCTTCAAATGACCTCGCAGGTAAGTACACAAAACAGGTATTGAGCTGTTTGGATAGTGAGTTGGATAGTGATAGTGTTTGGATAGTCTCATTCTTCACCCTCCAACATGTGATTCTCATGGTTCATTGAGAAAAAGGTCTTTACTAGGACCAGTTCTGTATATACAAACAAAACATTTGAATGTGCATAAAAACTAACATGGTTTTACTTTTGGTTTTCATGGTTTTCAGGGTTTAAAAGTACTCTTAAAAAGAGTACTTTAAAAAGACACATAATGAAAAGGTTCTGGATCTCTAACACTACAGAGGTTGAAACTAGAGGAAGCCGTGGCTGGTTTGTCACACTATGCAGGCTTCTGTAACAGATACACCGAAGCCATCGGTGGGACATCAAATAACAACCGAACAGCGAGACTCCCTCCTACCTTCTCCTCCTCTGCTATTGGCCCCCAGGAAAGATTTCTGACACCACTGATTTCCATCCTCTAAAAACCTTGAATTATACATATTTCGTTACCTGTGACTGTAGTATACATACCAGCCCGCGGAGGCACCAGCCTTGTGTCACCCCTCTCCTTGGCAGATAAAACCTCACATGGCAAATCGGTCTCCACTTCACAGGTGTGAGTGATGGGGGTCTAGTTGGACATACGATACCATACAATTAGGCAATATCACACTGGAGGTTGTGATGTTTTACTGAATATCAACACAGCCGTGCTGATATCACATCCTCCAGGGTGATGTTGCTTTCCTACAACAGTTCTACAAGCACCATTTATTAGTTAACAGTAATAAACCGATTATGATTTGTTTGTTTATTTAATCATTTATTTGGCTCCGTCAACACATACAACAGTTCCCGGCACACTAGCTTGCTAGGCTACTTCGTGTAGGTCTACGGTGCAGGCCAGCTACTTTGTGTCATATCATGTCATATCTTTGTATCATGTCATATCTTTGTATCATGTCCATCTTTGCGGAGCAAAGTTCGTTAACGTTACAATCTAACGACCGTCGTCGGGCCGTTGTAATTAATGGTTATTAGAACACGTGTACAGCAGAGTGATACATGTGGTTAAAAGTCCCAGTGCTGTTATACTCTATACCAGCGCTCATGGGAATGCCTCTTGTCCAATCAAATCACTTGGTCGGAACTAACTGTTGCATAATAAACTTTATTGTATTGTATTGCCAATAAAAGCACTTGTCAGGTTAAAAGATATACTGTCCAACGGCTTGTGAGGGAAACGCCCTCTTGGTCAGGATGGTACGGTTGGTTCAGCTGAAGACTGTTCATAAGAATGACCTAAAGTTTTCATCATAAGGTTCACCTGCAAACAAGCACTTGTATGACGAAAACCTCTCAGCAATAAGGCTGTTGTGGAATACAATTATAAAATCACCTACAGATATTCAAGGGTTGGGTTAGGTTAGGGTTAGCAGCAGATAGGTTTGGGTTAGTATTAGGGGTTAGGGTTAGAGGGTTAGGGTTAGCAGCAGTTAGGTTTGGGTTAGTGTTAGTTAGTTAGTTAGGGTTAGGGTTATGCAGGTGTGTGGAAGCAGATGCACAACAATGTAAGAAGTTTGGGTCACAAGAACTTTCAAATCTAAAAACAGGCCAAACAAAGCGGACGAAGCGTGCATTACCTATATTACACGGTCTATATTACACGGTCATACATGGAGAACAATCAAGGACAGTCTCCACGCTACGTCACTCGAAGGGGCGTGGCTACGTAACGCCTTAAGCTTGATTGACGTGTCCCGCTCTCGGGTTTGCGGCGCATGAAACGTGTGTCCACATTATAACACCCTTAGGAGAATCACACACCGCGTCCAGCAGCACCTCAACTGACACCCATCAGTACTCGGAGTCACTGTAGTTACCCCATCTGTCCAGTTCGTTGCATCAGCGTCTAATGATAAAGAGGTCGGTGGTGGGCGGGCTCTGGCTGCAGGTGAATCCGTGTCGTTTCCGCCCACCGCTCTTCCTGATCGGTCTGCTGGTTAAATCCTCCGCTCACACAACAGCAGCGCTTACCCTAACCCTAAACTACCCCGAGCAAAGGCGCTCGGTGCGGTGCGGTGCGGTGCGGTGCGGGACGGACGCGTGTCCCGGGACAACGAGACCGCATGTTCCCCATGAGGTCCCGGCGGGGTTGAGACGCATGGACAAACTAAACACAACTTCTGCAGCCTTCTTGCCTATAGCTCTGGGCTGGTGGGATCCGTTCGCTTCGTCAGGATTAATAGGCCGGCTGTAGGTGAATAAAGACGCCAATGGAACGGGTCTCCCCGGCGGAAGCTGTGTAAAGAAGAAGAAATGGACCGGAGGAGTGTGCCAGCTCCGGACGGGACCCGCTCGTCGCTAACCCGGCCCCCCCAGCGGCGGGGCGCCTCCCTCGGCCACGGCGGCGCCAAAGACCGCGTCGAGAGGTGAGCTCCATGCTGGGCTTATATTGTATATGTTATGTATTCATGTGGGTCCTGGACCTTAACTAGGATGTGTTTACATGCATGTGGGTCCTGGACCTTAACTAGGATGTGTTTATATGCATGTGGGTTAGTGGTTCTTTACTAAACTGTTTTAATGGACAGCACCTTGTGTCATCCAGGTTACTGTTGTTGTTGTTGTTGTTGTTGTTTGGGAATCGGAATGGTGATTTTTTTTTTTTTTTTTTTTTTGCAAAACAAAACTCTTTTCAGTGTTTCGCCAAGTTGGAATAAATTGAAGGCAGGTACAAAATCCAAATGTGTATATACTGCTAACATCAGCCTAGACGTGACAGACATGATGGGCCTGCTGGAGGTCTGTGGCAAAGACTTTCTTTGTGGATGTTTTCCAAAGAAACTCACATTTGCATGTATTTGATTTGGCTACATCCCCGATTTGCGCTTCAATGGCAAAGTAAAAACGTAACTGAACTTTTTTTGACTCAGTTGACCAGTTTTCAGAGCGATGTGAAGAGTTTCCCTGGTTGCTTTCTCACTACTGAAGAGGAAGGGCACCCCTCCGTTCTCCTTCCCCTTCAGTAGTCCAGATTATCGTGTTGCGTAAGGGCATCAAGACCGTAGACTGTAAAACCAGTCCAGCTCTCCATGACCTCTGCATCTCCAGGAAGAAAGTCATCGTAAACAAAGTGGAAACAAAATAGTGCCCTTATTCTTCTATGCTCTATTCTATGCTGTGTTGGAGTGGTTGGCTGAGCCTTTATATTGTGAAGGAAAGAAGAACTGCTCCTTTCATTCTTAATCCCATTGGACTAACTAACTATCCAGTGTTAATAGAAACATAGCCTATTTGATAGCTGTCTGTAAGTGACCAGACTTTAATGTATGTGTTCAACCTTACTATTTAAGCAGGAGGTTGATCGCTAATCTGAGATTAAACATCTCTTTTACAAGAGAGACCTGGGGAGGACGGCAGGTTATGGATAGGTCTCTCTGTCTCTTGAATGGCCACCGTTGGTAGGCCATATATTAGTACATCACCGGCGCCGAAGGTTACCCACACCTCTCTGTGAAATGTTAAACTACGTCGACCGACTAGTTGTTGTGTACAACACATCATCTTCACATTATACAGATCGCCAGATGTCACTGAATTGGTGCCCTTTGGCAGAACACAAAACCATAAATACAAGCACCGGCACAGAGAGACCCCCTGCGTATCCACGGCTGGCTATTCAAGCGTGTAACTCAGCCCCAACTCCTCTACAGGGTGGACCCGTATGGCTTCGAGCGGTCCGAGGACTTTGACTTTGAGACCTACGAGCAGCTGATGTCCGAGTACCTGGTGGTCCTCACCAGACGCTCCATCAAGTGGTCCAAACTGCTGAAGGGGAAGAACAGGGTGGACAAGAATGTTAAATGTAAGGCAGGCACACACACACACACACACACACACACACACACACACACACACACAGACTTGCCTTTCTTCCCGTTGCAAAAATTAGGGCCTGCACAAATGTGTACAATAGTACACAATAATACCAATTTTCAACA
>OMNR01028989.1:5874-18115 GCA_900303205.1 Mora moro
CATCCACTACTACCAGCATCGGTCAAATAGCCTGCATCTATGGCCTTGACTAGCATGCCTAGCAAGATACATTACCTGAAATAACTTCAGGATATGTGTCGGCATGCGTTTTAAAAGATAAATATATGACTCTTGACCACTATTCGAAAGGTTTTGGCTCAATCGTGAAGCCTACACAACCATAGACGTAGACCATAGAGATATGTTTTAAGACGGAACATATTCAAACCTAAACCCCAGCATGATTAAGCAAAAAAAAACAACAACCAGGAAGGGCACCAAGTTTAACTGACAGATTCCATTCCACGTGCCGTCACATTGGGAGACTTTGTAGCCATGGCCACAGGACGCCGCCATCAAAGGCTGACCCATGGCCCTGCCCTCGGGCTCGTGCTGCTGCTGGGGAATGTGTTGCAGATGCATGGATGGGTCTCGCCACAGCCGCCGCCGCCACTACTGTGTCCTCGGTTCACTTCCCTCGCCACGTTCCCCAACCGCTCCGCCCACGCTGGCTCCGCTTTTATTTTGAAACTCCCTTCTGTTCTTCTTCTTCTTCTTCCTCGCCCTGCCCCCCCGGGGAGGGCGTGGCGTGTCCAGGTGAGTAGTGCGTTGTGTTGGCGTTTGTTGTTGGGAGAACTGAAGGAGAATTGTTTTAGTTGGTAATCCACATGAAAAATACTATATTTAGTGACCCAATCAGTGGGGTCATAACAGTAGCGAAAACTCAGAGAAATGCATTTGAATTGTATGCATGTTTAATCAGTTTTCATTCTCATGATTTTGTATTACTGTAAAGCCCTTGCTTGGTAATCATTCAACTCGCATAACTAAATTATAGACACAGACATACACACATACACACACACACACACACACACACACACAAACACAGGTTATTAGTCTTTGTTATTAGACATTTTAAATTAATCAATTCCATCTATCTTTATTATGATTGCGACTGCTAACCCGTCATCTATTTTGTGATTGACAGTTATCATTGGCTGATCTCGGAGGTCCATTGCCCCACTGGGCGGTGTTTAGGCCGCGGGCTCACAGCCTCGTTGGCCTGGCTCTGACAGAAGACTGTGGGGTATACCATGTCAAAGTGTCTGTTACCGGAGGGCGATGTAGACGTGACCATGGCCATTTTCATCTGCACGTCCTAAACGATACGGTGAATGTAATTAGGTATGTGAACCACTCAAAATATTCAGGGGGAACCACAACTGTTTCTCCCTCAGTGAACCAAACAACTATTTGGATGCTGGACAAGCTTAAAGATGATTAAAAAAAAAAAAAAATCAATTTCCTGCTAAAAGATTCCCATGTATACTTTTCATTTTCTTTCAAGTTGTGTTTAAGTGATTCAAACACATGAAAGATGGCATTATAGTCACATTGCATGATAGTTTAGTAGCTAGGGTGTTCAACTCCCACCCAAAAGTGACTGGGATTGATCCCAGCGATCCCAGCGAGTGATCCTTGAGCTTGAGATACCCTTCCTGTTCCTTAATGACATTCATCTCAATTCACTCTTGGTTTGCTTTGGATAAAAGCCCCTGCTGATCTACTTGTTTGTAACATTTTCTCTTTCCATGCCAGGCAACGTTGCTCTGGAGAACAGGCATCCATCTGGGCCGGTCTGTCCTTCCAGTTCACCCCTGTGTCCCTGGGAACCAGCCAGCGGCTCGGCCTCATCGGTACCCTGGCCCGCTACCTCCACCTGCACCCCGGCTCTCTGTATCTGTTCTCCGCAAAGACACCCCCAGATCTCCGATGGAAGAACCTTAGGGTCTGCAGGCAAGGCGGACGCCGTTGGACACGCACGTCGTCCAGAAGTGGAGACGGACCGGAGGTGGGGGAACCAGGCGTTGAAGTTCTGTGGAGGGTGGGTTGCGGAGGAGCGGGAGGGGAATCGGATTTGGCTGTGGTTCTGGAACATAGCATGGAGGCGGGGTTTATAGAGGAGTTAGTGGGCGCGCCCCTTGTGAGGTGGAGAGTGCTTTCCGGTGGCAGAGGAGCGCGGCGAAGGAAAGTGAAGAGGGGTTTGACGGCGCCTAGCGGTACGCCCACACCCCACCCGGCTATCTCGCCTCCAACGCACGGGGTCGAGAATTCGGTGTATTCCTCTCCTCTCCATTGGGTCAGGCCGGATTTGCCCACGTATGGTCCAGGGTTCCTCACGTTGACCGTGGTTCAGAGTTCTGACCATGTAGGGATGCCACACGGAGCAACGCCCTCGATGGATTTGGATGAGGGTGGCGAAGGGTTTTCACAATCGCTACAGTCGAGTTTGACGCACAGCGATCATTTGTTGAGTTCTCACCTCGACGATCACCCCTTTCGCCCTGAACACCGCACTCAAACATTGTTTGTGACGCATTCTGCCATCAAATTAGAAAATGTAGTGAGCTCTAGTCTTTACCTCAAAACCCAAACCTCAGTTCACCTTTTCCCGACAAAACGGGCGATTCTTCACCCATCTAGTAAGCAGTCGGATGCCTTCCTCGACCGGCAAATAACGGTTACTTCAACCTTGCGAGTGTCCGTCTGCATGGAAATGTCATGCAGCCCAACAAACCCCTTTTTAGAGCTTGACTTTTCATTTTCAGCTGAATCGAATGAACCCCACACTGTTTCAGCTGTAGCTGTATTGGAGGATCTAAAGTCAGGCCTCGGGAACGTAGAGGCGGTCTCAGAGAGCCCGAATACTGAATCTGCAAGCCTGGGATACAATACTGAGCTCCACTCGTCACCACTGGTCAGAAGTACCGCCCTGATAATGCATTCTCTACACCTGGAACCCGCCACGGTCAGCGACAGCAGCCCAGCGCGAGATTCGAAAAACCCATTATCATCATTATCATCATCATCATCATCATCATCAAAACCCTTCCCTTCTTCATCGCTGTCCTCGTCCAAAAGCACATCAACGCCAAGGAGTACCTTTCACCCAGAGCTGGCCAAGAACACCAGCAGCTGCAGCAGCTGCAGCAGCTGCAGCAGCAGCGGTGGCAGCGGCAGCTCTCTCTCTTCACTTTCTCTGTGGCCAAAACAAGCACAACAACAACAACAACGGACCCCAGCTCCCGCGGTGACACATGGAAACGCCGGCGTCCACAGAGAAGCGCTTGTTAGCGCGAGCCTGACTCGCCACCGCTGTTCAAAAGAGCCCCCCTCGCCGGCCGGCCTGGCCGGGTCGCGCTGCAGTGACTCAGGCACCCCCTCCACACTGGGTAGGTCTTGTGTCTTGCCTGACCTCTATATGACTATAGGTGATTGTTCCAGGGGGGTGTTGGGGTGCTGGTGGTGGGGGGGTCGGGTTGTGTGCATCCAAGTCATATGTTCGAATGACTCGAGCGCTGTGTTTGAATGGATGGATGTTTTCCCCCCACAGCTGGATTGTGAAGGCCGGATGAATAGAGGCGGATAATAATGGGGGGTTATGTAATGGTGGTTTAGAGTGATGGACGACGGATGGGAGAGGGGTTAATAGTCCTGAGAAACGATGTATGTAAACGTGATGGTGGGCACGACTGTATGACATACAGTATGCATGATTGACTTCATGGCAAGTTCTATATGACAAACCACGTGGCCATAGTCACACCGAGTCATAGCTCGGCCGTCTGACGTTTCATTCATGTATTTATTAAAATAATACTAACAATAGTAGTAACACGACAATAATACTAATACTAATACGGCAACAGCGACGTCCTGTCATGTGCAATGTATGCGGAGTCACGTTTGAGATAATTGCATCTTTGTGTGTGACAGGGTTGTGTATGACAAACTAACTGTGTGGTCAACAGGGTCCTGTTTGGGGGAAAAACCCAGAGGTGATTCATGGTGTGTGGTGGTCTGCGGTGGTCTGTGTGTGGAGGGGTGGTGGTGTTTGAGGAATGGAAATGAGAGTGGGCGGACGAGGACAATACTGTCCTTACATTAAACGCACGCTAGCTTTGGTGCATGTCTGCTAATTTTATTCATGTATTTATGAAAATACGAATGCTAGTGGTACTAATACAATAATACCACAACGACGATACAGTAATAACAATAATAATGAGGCAAAGAAGAACACAAAATAATAATAGTTATGATAGCATAATAATCATATTGTTGTAATTATTCTATTATTACAACTTGTATTAATATAATAGCTTTTTCGATACTCCAGCTAGTAAGTGTGAAGGTGGTCTGTTGGGTACTGGATGGGTATAGGATTCATTTATTTAGGTATTGTATTAATTAATGTATTTGTGCTTCAGGTCCCATGAGCTTGGGCTCGGAGCGTACCGCGTATGCTGCCACGTTCACCCAGTCACCGGCGAGTTGCGATTTCTCACCGACACCGTCGCTCACAGGGCGACACTTGCAGGCGACGGCCCAAGATGGACTCATTCAGGAAATGACATCATCGTCGGAGGAGGAGCACTCCGTGGCGACGACGCACCGAGATATTGATCTGTGGTCTTCCTTGCCGCCGTTTCCGACGTCTTTCATGGGGCAGACGATGCGTCTAACCGCGTCCACGCGACCTTTAACCTCTGAAGATGGTTACTTTAGCAGAGAACAGCCAGACAGCCACAGCAGGGGGCCTTCATCATCGTCGAGTGCGTCAACTCCGATCACGCCGTCGTCGTCGTCGTCGTTGCCACGGTCACGGTTTCAAACATTGGCGAAGCCACCCTTGTTGACCGATGTCGGGGGATTAACTGACTCTTTGTCGCAAATGGATTTGATATATTCCCTATCTGGTACAGAACTTCTAGTCCCAGATACCTTCAGGTCAACAACATACTCTTCCCAGATTCTTAATATAGCGATTTCCACAAATCTACAGGTAATGCCAGTCCCGTTAACAGACGTGGAAAATCTGTCCGTTCATGAACAGACTCCCATTAAAACATCCAAAACATTCATGTCAGTTTTAAGAGATGACACTGTTGGTGAAAGTTCCCGATTTAGCCCACTTACACAACAAACCACCTTAAAGACACGCCTGCGCGAGGATCTCCAACCATCCAGGCCAGTACTCCACCACAACACCCCCACGGTATCGCCAGGAATAGAGCCAAGCTTACGTTCAACAATGGTGTTCAGTAATACTAAGAAACCTGGTCCACATTCAGCCAGGGTGACTCAAACCTTTCCCCCGACGCTGTCAGAGTCCACGATGGACCTGAGCTTTGGGGGCACAACAGTAGTGAGCAGTGAATCTGGTCCTATATCACCCTCTGCTGTTCAAACTCGATACACCATCTCCTCTGCGTCCCCACCGCCGAGCCTCGGGCCCTCGCCGGCTGTGTGTGGAACCTCTCTGGCGAAGGAGAGTGTGAACGGAAGTGGATGTACACCAGCCCTGAGCCACACCCTACTTCCGGAGTCAACGATTATCGTCATTTCGTCCATGTTCTCGACACTCGAGCTGGAAAACCAGGTCGAACACTACCGGACGTCTCTTCCGTCACCGTCTACGGCTGAGTTGGAGTTCGGCGGATCCATCTTCTCAAAGCGGACACAAACACACAGAGAGACGACCAGTGTTTATGTTTCAGTGTCTCCGAGGAGCCACGGCACGGTAGCTGATGTGAAGGAGGAAACCGAGTTGCATAACTTTATCTCAACTTTATCATTTGCTACGTCAGTGAATAGGCCGTACGTCGTAGCCGTACAAACCAGCCACATGCAAACTACAACTCCCAAGATGTACGACTCCGATACAATGTCTTTTCTAGCAGGTCACAGTGACTTGCCAGAAACCATAAAAGCATCTTTCTCGGCACCTTTCTTGGCTTCCCTCAGTGGACATGGAGGAGTGAGGTCACCATCTGTCAGCCAATCACGTTCTACGGTGCTCTGCTTTCCAGGAAGCACTGCATCCATAGCTGTGTGTGAACTCGGAGGGCAAATACATTCCTCTTCTCAGATTCAGATGACTTATTTCAGTCAATACTACGAGTATGTAACTTCATCATCGTCTGTGAACCATGATCCATATATCAAACCTACTATTTCCCCTCCTATCTCCACATCTACCTCTAGTAAGTTTCTGCATAGTGCCCTTGAGCAAAGCTTTATGAATCCTTGCTTGATAGTACCACCCAGTACATAAATAAACAACCAAGCATTGTAGTTTTTGTTCATATAACTGTTATGTTCATGTTTAAGTACATACAATTATCCATTCAATATTTCTGTAAAAGTGAATTTCATTCATGAATATTTGAGAGATTTTGTATCCTATTTTTATTCATAAATAAGAGAAAGAAATGTTGTCTAATATAATACTATACTCTATTTACTATATTTCAGAGCCTAGTAATCTCCCGCCCAAAGTATGGCATCCCATCCCAGCCCTCACAGCCACAGTAGGCTTCCCCTTCCGCTACTCCATCCCCCCAAACACCTTCCTGGACCCAGAGGAAGGGGAGGCGGACGCCCTCTCCCTGGACATGAGGCTCCTCGACGGGCCTCCTCCTCACCTGGGCTCCTGGCTGACCCTGGACGGCCTGGAGCTCCACGGGGTTCCCCTGGAGCCCGACCTGCACTTTGCCCCACAGCGACTGCTCTTGGTGGCCCGCGACCGGGAAGGACTCGACGACTGGCTGCCCGTCGCCGTGGACCTCCACCGCCACAACGTCGAACCCTGCCACCACTTCACCGTGACGGCCCACCGCAGCCTGGCCTCCGTCCTACGCCGGCGCTCCCTGGTGGAGCTCCTGCTACAAAAACTGTCTGCGTTCTCTGACAGCCACCATCTCGCCGTGGTCGCCGTGGCTCCCGGCTCGACCGTGGTGTCGTGGTACGACCGCAGTTTGTGCCGCCGGCAGAGGGGCGCTCGGAGCGTAGAGAAGCGTTGCCACGGAGACCGGATACGGCGGATGTGGTCGGAGATGAGGGGTGCGGACGGTGGGGCGAGCCTGGCGTTTTACCGGGCGATGATGCCGGAGTTCACCATCACCAGGGTGGGGCCGGTGGGTTACGGTCCCGACTGTTTGACCGCGAATCCCCCCACGACTCCCGCTCCCGGAGTGTCCACCCTTGCAGACTGTACCACCTCGCAAAACTCCACCGTCGTCCCCTCCCATCCCACTGGATCCAGTCCCGCACATCAGACCTCGGCGGTGACCGCGGCGCAGCCGACCAGTGACCGTCACTGGATGGCGGTCATGGTAACCGCCCTGCTGGTCGTCTGCCTCCTCATCCTAGCGCTGCTCCTCTTCGCCGCGGTTCTTTATTGTTACAGAGCTTGCCGAAGGAGGAGCTCGTCGCGAGTCGTTGCCATTTGGCCCGCCGGCGAGATCGGCCGGTCGCTGTTCCACGACGCTGACCGCAAGGCCGTGTGCCCAGGGCCGCCACGGCTGCTGCATCACGAACGACCTCAGCGACCTCCAACGGCGATGTGGATTCGTCTGTCGGAGGTCAGCGGGGACTTGTTTCCACATGGGAAAGATAAAATGTAAACGGGACAGAAACCTGGATCTCTAGGAAAAACTTTGTAAATGTACTCTTTAAGTCATTTAAGAGATGGCTTTATCCAAAGACAAGCTCAAGGATACCTACGGGTTAGGCTGCAGACTTTGGGGATCGAACTCAGTAACTTTGGCTTTGGCTGGGCCATTTGGGGCTGAACCCAGAACCGTCCGGCTAGTGGGTTTCAAACCGTAAATGTAAATTAAAAAGGCCCAAAAATTTTTATTATATTTTCAACCTATTTTTCTTCTTGACATTTGGTTTGGCATGCTGTTACAACCTGCAATGTTATTTCTAAAACTACTAACCCTATTATTCTAAATATCCTGCTGCTGTTTTTACTATGTGATTTTATTCTTGCTGTAAAGTGTCTGAGTGTCTTGAAAAGTGCTACACTAAATAAATGTATTATTATTATTATTATTATTATTATTATTATTATTATTATTATTAATAATACCGCATTGCTTCCATTAGTTCTCCACAGAAGACAAAAAGCATTCTCTTGTGACAACTTTATTGCTTTACACAACATGTGATCCACATATCTACAAAACAAAGAACTTTGAATAAAAAAAACCAAAAAAGTATATATAAAAAAAAGGAAAATATCCACGCTGGAGTTCAATGTCTATTGTTTTTGTATCCAAGTGTCTGCGTGGGAAAATGATGACGTCGGGAGGAGAACGCTCCCGACATCCCCAAGTCCTCCACCTCCGTAGAGGGCGTGGTCCACGGTTACTACGGTTACCATGGCGGTTGCTGCTGCTGCTGCTGCAAGGGTCCGCTGTGACATCATCTGGAGGCCTTGCCGTTTTCGTGAACGTCCATACTGAAGCCGGAAGAGAAAAGGTAACAAATAAATGATAAAACATTTACCCATACATACACTACAAGGATAAGCTTTTTCTACCGGCCAAGCTTAAAATTATTAAATTAACCATAAATGATTTGTACGACCATTTGGCGGATGTTTTTAGCCAAAGTGTCTAACCCCAATGTAAGTGCATGTATAAATAAATACAAACAAATATCAATGAATGAAACATTAGCTTTAAGATGCACCTATTCTTAGCATGGGCAGCACCACCGGTGGGAATCGAACCCTGGCACTAGTTGAGCTACCCAGGAGCGGATTACGAGAGCAAACTAGACGTTTGAGACGTTTGACATTCACACACCCGTTGTCATCTTTAAGGTGCTGGTAGAGTTCGGTCTTGTTGTTGACGGAGCTCGCTCTGCCCGCAAACTCCTGGTGCTTCCTGGAGTTGGCCACCGTGATCCGATTGGTCCACAGCGCGAGAAGAGAGACCGGGCCTAGAAGACACAGAGAGAGAGCGAGAGGTGGTGAGTACTGTATTTTAATTGGCTGATGCCATTCTAAACTGATTCATTTGGTCATTGGTCTGGGTTCGTATTAACTGATTTTAGCACAGTCTAGAAGTGACATTTGAAAAATGACATTTAAAAATGTTTAGCTTTACACTTTTTAATTAAACTCAATAAATAAGTAAGAAACTGCTAATTCCTACACATTCCTGGGCAGAATTACAGGCCTACAAACACACTGGCCAATGCTTTAAACAGTATCTTAAATATCGACCGGAAGAAATGAGTTTGGCGAGAAGGATTACCTTTCGTCTTCTCCGAGGGCTGCACTTCCTCTGTGGCCAGGCGGGGCTTCTTGTTCAGTGGTTCCGGTGAGTCGGGCGAGTCCTTGATCACCTCTGACTCCTGCTCTTCTTTCTCCAGCACCCCCTTCAGCCTGGGGGGTGTAACGGCAACGACAAAAAAAAAGATTAAATGTCGGAGGCCAGGACAAAATCTAGGACTTATTCGTTTAATTGATCGGTTCAAATGTGACAAAACACACGCGATGAGTGTTAGCCCCTTGAGGTTCTTCACGAGGGAACATGTTATTGATTGGAAAGTACTTTTTCAGCATTTAGGAGACTTACAAGTGAGTGACTTACAAGTGAATTCAGATTCACGTCATTAAGGAGCAGTTTTATTAAGGCATCTTGCTCAAGGAGGCCTACAGGTCGGGCTGTGGACATCGGGGATGGAACCCAGTACTTTACGGCTGGAAATTTAACACCGTAGCAATGACACTATCCTGCCCTATTAATAAATAATAGACTTGAGAGCGAGAGAGCGAGTCCTGCCGGCTCAGTACAGCCGACTTTGCGACTTCACCGCTCGCCGGATGAACAAAAGACTTCCCCTCGCACTCGACGGCCCCCCCTGCGTACCTCTCAGAGTCCTGCCAGCTCTTGTCCTCCGCCTCCTTGTTGTTGCCGTTCTTCTCGGGCCGCTCCTCGCGCTCCTCCCGCTTGCGGCCCCTCTTCTTCCTCTCCTCCTCCTCGGGGGGCTTGCTGCGGCACGCCACGATGCAGTCCAGCACGCGCTGGTGCCGCTCGGAGCCCCCGGCGTGCGTCTTCACCAGCGTCTCCAGCTCGTTCCACATGATGCGGTACTGCTCGTCCCTGGGGTGTGGGGAGAGAGGCGGGAGACCAGACATCTTGAGGTTACTAACGTTTTGGTCTCTCCCTTCTGTTAGGAAAAAGTAGTACTTTAATGAAAGTCAAATACATCCATATATATGCAAAGAGTTTTGGGGAAAGGACTACATTTCCCATAAGTCTCCACTGCGGCCCATCACAATGAACGACACATCCAGCGCTGTGCGAGCAATTGATTTGACTTGGAGTATAATGACAGTAGACGGCGCAGATGGCTAATTCAGTGACGCATTCATTGAAATCACAGTAGAAAAACGGTTTGGATGAGGGGGGGGTTCAGTTGTTTCTTTCTAACGCCAGTGCGTAAACAACAACAACGACAACGACACACACCTCTTGGGGCCCTTGCCCCGGGAGACCACGGTGGAGATGGGCAGGGGGTCGTTCTTCCTCTCCATGTCCACCAGGTTGTAGACCGTCTTCTGACACGTTAGAACGTCCTCCTCACTCAGGGCCTCCTTCACTATCAGGTTGGCCAGGGGAACCACCTGGTAGAGAGAGAGGGAGGGAGAGAGACATAGCCATGAAGGAAGAGAGAGAGAGCAAGAGTGAGAGAGAGAGAACATCACATTAAACAATATTCAAACATATTGAGGAATGGCATTGATTGGGAAAAGAAATGGGTGGAGTTTGAAATTCTTTTTAAACAGTTTTTCCTGACCGGCTCGGGCAACCACTGTTTTGTGGACCATCAACTGACTGCTGCCAAGTCCCTCAAAGGTAACTTTATATTATTATTGATTAAAACACTGTAAATGCATCATCCATTAAAGTAGTCTTTAACATATGCAAAAGATGTATGACAAATATTGATGATATATACTGACAGTTGGCCAATAACTATATGTGCATCTCTGGATGATGACATATTGTTGATGTATTGACAGTAGCTATGAAGTTGCTCATCATGTTGGTCTGTGGGTGGTGCGTACCGCCTGCATGTTGAAGATGGTGGTCTGGGATATGATCATGGGCCAGTAGCGGGTGTAACGCTCCAGCTGGGCCTTGGCCCGGTCGGCTGGGAACTTCCCCCCGGGGTTGGGGGACGTCTCTGCGACCGGAGTCAGCCGGTTCTCCCTCATGAACTCCCCAAAGTCCTGGGAAAGCATCGATTCATATCGTCGATCACCGCTATCTATCTATTCATCGTATCTATTGTACCATTTATTATTTAGTCATTCAGGAGATACAGATCATTAAGGAGCAGGTAGGGGTTAGGGTGATGTTGCTCTGGGATGTCTATAGGTAGGCTGGCAGGAGTGTGGGTGTACTGGGTTCGATTCCCAATGTCCACAGTGTACCTGTAGGCTATCCTTGAGCTAAGATGCCCAATCCCCTACCTGCTCCTAAATTACATGAAGCATGGATCTTCTGGTTGAAAGTGTCTACTAAATGACAAAATATTCATCATTAAAAAGAGATTTTAGTCCGAAAAATGTGCGAGCTAGCAGAAATCCAAACCAAACCGCGACAGACTTTATTTTGTTTGTTTTCCTAAAAGGGAGCGAGGGACTCACAGTGATGCGGTAGTCGGTCACCCGCCCTCCGCAGCCCTCGCTGATGGAGGGGGGGTCCTCCAGGGTGGAGCGGGTGCTGTTGAGCACGTGCAGGAAGATCTCCCCGCCGTGGCTGCTCAGCATGTGACTGATGACCTTTGACCCCGACTTCCGCGGCTGCTCCAGCAGCACCGATCGGCCTGATCGATCGGGATCAGTACAGTTGAGTAAAATCGTTGACTGAATACTGATCTTTCGATCGATCAAAATATGTGTGAGCTAGTGACAAACCTTTTAATACGTTTAATAAAAGTCAAACCAATTTTCAGATCAATTTAAGTCGCAAAATTGAAATACTTTCTTGTCCTATTCATTATGTCTCACTTAACTAATAAACAGGTTGAAACCTAGTATGTGGCTTGACCGTATATACCGGCCAATGGGGAAACACCAGAACTCTACCGGCCAATAGGGAAACACCAGAACTCTACCGGCCAATGGGGAAACACCAGAACTCTACCGGCCAATAGGGAAACACCAGAACTTTACCGGCCAATGGGGAAACACCAGAACTCTACCGGCCAATGGTGTAACTCTATCACTCCTACCGGCCAATGGTGTGACTCTATCACTCCTACCGGCCAATGGTGTGACTCTATCACTCCTACCGGCCAATGGTGTAACTCTATCACTCAGCAACTGTGTCACTCAGTCAGACTTTCGCGTTTCTAGGGCTGGCCT
>OMNR01029015.1:2506-13218 GCA_900303205.1 Mora moro
ATCTCCTTTCTGCTTTTCGGTGAAACAAAACTGTGCTTGTGACGATGATTAAAAAAAAACCCTCAGTCGATCTACGGCACACTCTCCGACAAACGCTCACGCATGCACACGAGAGAGAGAGAGAGAGAGAGAGAGAGAGAGAGAGAGAGAGAGAGAGACTACATCAACACTACAGTCACTAATACACAGAGAGACTACATCAACACTACAGTCACTAATACAGAGAGAGAGAGAGAGAGAGAGAGAGAGAGAGAGAGACTACATCAACACTACAGTCACTAATACAGAGAGAGAGCGAGAGAGACTACATCAACATTACAGTCACTAATACAGAGAGAGAGAGAGAGAGAGAGAGAGAGAGAGAGAGGGAGAGAGAGACACTACATCAACACTACAGTCACTAGCACAGAACAGTGAGAAACAGTGCTTTTGGATACTGTCAGGCTTTATGTTAACTGAAGAACACGACACACTTGAGTTCGAAAAGAAGTTCACGAAGAACACTTTTGTGAGTTTTCAGCAGCATTCATGCACACCTTTTTAATCAGGACTGTTGCCAATCAAATGATCTCATGACCAAAGGTGGTCTGAAGTATCAAATATTAAGTAAAGAGAAAGACAAAGTATAGTTAATTGTTTTGATTTTAGATTTCGATTTCGATTTGAAATGACAAAAATGACAATTTAAACTCTGCCTATGCCCCCTGCCCCCAGAGGGCATTATATGTGGATCCAAAAGCGGGTCACTCACCCATAGAGGCCTGGGTGCCGGTGTCCTGCTCCTGCTCGTCCTCCTCGATGCAGTCGTAGGGCCACTGGCCGAAGGAGGGGACGCTGCCCAGAGGGTAGGGGTAGGGGTGTGGGTGCTGGTGGGCGGGCGAGGAGTACAGGTGGAGGTTGAGGGAGCCCAGCAGCGAGGAGGAGGACTGGCTGCTGGAGGAGGAGGTGCTGCTGTTGGAGATGGTGGAGTGGGGTCTCTTGAAGGAGAGGGAGTGGTCGAACGACGACACGGCAATGGACGCCCGTGTTCTGCACTCTGTCGGTGTAGACAGAGAGAAACGCTCAGAAGTTATCTAATGTAATGTAATCACTGTTTGTTTTCTTTTGTATTTTTCTATTTATGAACTACTATATTAACATAGTATGAATATAGAGTACAAAACACAGTTTACCTGATCCCTTCATGATATAGTCAATAGCTCTGTCACTGATGGCCGCGTCGCTCGGCTTAATGTCCATGAAAGGCTTGCTTCCAATGCCCATGGACACCATCTCCTGCATGCGTAATTCTGGAATAATAACAAATCCTTCTTTAAATACACATGGCTTGGCAAAGGAAACTCATAGTAGTCATTCAAATGGTCTAGATATGTAAAATGTGTTATAAAGCTAAAAGAGCTGGAACAGCATCACTGAAAGACATTAGGACTGTGGTTCTGACCCCGGTTTCTGAGCGCCTGCCTCCAGAGGATCTTGCCGATGATGGCGGTCCACACGGCCTTGACCTCCGGCGAGCTGGCCTGCAGTATGTACGTGTCCTGGGACTTCCTCCTGCGGAACCAGATCTCGAAGCGCAGGCCGCTGTCGCCCACATTCTCCGTCATACCTATCTCCGCTGTCTGGATACGACCAGAATAAAGCCCAACAACATTATATTAAATGGACCTACAACATACTTCAACTGGTCAGTGGTATATATAGAGATAAACATAGAACCTGTATTTTTGTTTTACACAATTTGAAACCAAACCAAACAAAATATGACCTTGAAGGATTGTTTGTAGATGTAGAAGTCGTATCCGCCCTCAATTTTTTTGGTCTTGCTGAAGAGGATGAGGTCCTCGAACAAGAAGACGTGGCGGAGGTATTTCCTGCGGCCGCACCAGACAATGAACTCATCCTGGCAGCGGAGCTGACCCTGCTCTTTCAAGTTCACCTACAGAGGAAGCCGGGGTCACGCACATGCGTCACAGAAAAATATGTTTTTTTGTTGTTGCTGGGATCCTGACCTGCACTTAAAGGGGAACTTGGCCACTTTTCAACCGGCTTTGTATAATTTCATTGTGGGCAGTGTATGCAAATGAACAATGTTTACCTTTCCTCCATGTTGCACCCAGATCTCCCTCTACTTCTGTCCTGCTGGATGACGCTGTTTCGCGTCATCCAGCAGGACAGAAGTAGAGGGAGATCTGGGGCGAATCTTAACCCCAGAGATTGGGGTAAGGTTTAGCATCTGCACCCAGAGACACAGAGAGCATCGGCAACAACTGCAGGTGTTTTTCACACTATATCCCTAATGTGGATAGATAGAGATAAGGTTGAAAAGCGGTTGAAAAGTTCCCCTTTAAGTGTATGACTGACTAAGTCTGCAACTCATTAGTAAGAACCAAACCCAACAAATATAAGTATCTAGTGTAATAATACAGTATCTAATGCGGAAGAAATGTAAATATGCGACATAATGCTACATTAGATAAGATAAAATGAGATAAGCTTTATTGATTAATGATTTCATTAATCAATAATTTTAAGCATAAAAATGTATCTTCTTTATACAAATGAATAAAAAGAATATGCATTGATGCCTACATCACAGCCCTGAATGGCGTCCATGGCCAAGAGGTCGTTTCCGTGGCGAAGCTGGAACTTGACCATCTCCTCTGCAGTGCGCAGGTCGCTGAGCTCCTGCTCCTGGGACTGGCTGCACTCCTTGATCAGGTCCTTGAGCAGCAGGGCATACTTGCTCATCCTCTGGATGGGCTTCAGCAAGTAGGAGGCCAAGTCCATCTTGTCCCCGAGCTCCAGCTGCTTGTTCTGGGGGCAGGTTAGAAGGTTAATACAATGAAGTAACATTCAAGGTAATAATATCCCAACAACACTGTATACACAATACACATATAGTATGTAAGTGATACAATTACAATCACAATAAAAAAGTGACCAAAGAACCCCATTCTAAATGGAAGTGAATTGCGAAATTGTTATCATGATCACAAGATAATAAATGCAAAATGTATGACATTATTATGACAAAAAAGGTCTCAGGGGTCCGACATGGACTTGCAACACACACCTTGAAGAAGTAGTTTCCATGGCTGAACAGGAGCGTGTCAGACTGGGGTTTGTTCTTGCTGTACAGGGCATACATTCCAAACTGGTCCTCCTGCACAGAACAACAAGTAGCAGCAGGGTCAGAAAGAGGTACGCACACGCACACACGCACACACACACAGACACACACACACACACACACACTTGAGAATGCTCTAGCACTGACACCAAGAGTAACTCCAGCAAGGTCACCTTTCCTGTCGTATATGTGAGGCATTTCGACATTTTCATAATGAGGTAACGCATGTCAGTTAAGTGGAAATGAACACCACACTACTGGATCTGGAGTTGGGATTAATGAAGCCATGCTTTCACACTGAGATCACAACTTTTGCATTGCATTTTGGAGAAAAAGTCACCGGCCTTAGTTTCACCTCTTGTGAATTACTCACATGTCTGTAGACCGGTAAATGGGAGTCCTCTGGCTTTGGATGATGAGGGGTGCGGTGTTTCGGCTGTCAGTGCATCGCCCGCGGGTGCAAACAACTACGGCTACAAGTGTGTGCACGTCCATGTAGGACTGGAGGGTGAGGGGGACTCACGTGTCTGAGGAAGCAGCTGCTGACAGACAGGGGGGCGTGGCCACAGGATTCCAGCTCCTTCAGGAAGTACTGGCTGTGGAAGTCGCTCAGCTTCTCCACGTTGCCGAAGACGATGCTGCGCTGGCCCCGCAGGTCCTGGGGCAGGTCGGGACGCTCCATCTCCGGGAAGTAGTGCTCCATGACGTAGTTGAGCGAGCGCACGTACTCCCGCTCCGTGGCTATCATCTCGTCCATGATGTGCTGAGCCTTACTGGAACCGCGGCCAGCCATGACGTAGGGCGTGACGGAGGAGAAGGAAGTCTTTAATGATCGGATCATTATGGGATTACCTTTTAATCCTGACTATACTACTTATTCCAGGGCTAATATGGCTGGGCAGGGATACAATATTATTCTTTTTTGTCTCTCATCGTCATCATCCTGAAACCATTTACCAACCATTGGAAAATAGTTTCTGTCTGAAATCATGTCTGATATGACCATACACTTAATAGTTACAACGTAATAAACATTAAATTGTTTGGAATAATATATTGGAATGAAAAACCGATGGCTAGTATATCAATACTGTGTATATAAGAAAGAAATCGAATGATAAGCACACACATACATACAGTGAACGTCTCTGCTCTTATGGAGAGCAGAGAGGACAATATCCCTCACCTGCTTTGCTTGTGTCCGTCCACCAGCTCATGTCTGCTGGGCGGCCGTGAGGACGGCGAGGAGGAGGACATGCTGCGGCTCCGGCCCAGCGCCGGGCTGGTCACGTCGGGCCTCTGTAGTTTCTTCTCGGCCGACACGCTGTTGGTGACCTCAAGGCCGCGGATGTACACGCCCGTGTAGCCGTGCAGGTGGCTGGCGTCGCCGTGGCCGTGGCCGGCCTCCCTGGAGGGGCTCAGCTCGTAGCTCAGGGTCTTCTTCATGATCTTCTTCAGCGGCTGCTGCTTGCGGTGCCGCAAGGCCGCCGCCGCCGCCGGGTAAGCCGGCTCCGAGTAGCAGGAGACGGACGAGGAGTCCATGGTGCAGTCGCTGTCCGTGTCGTCGCACGGCGACGGGCTGTGGCGCAGCGTGCCCTCGCCCTCCCCGGGAAAGAAGAGGAAGTTGGAGGAGGAGGACAGAGAGCTGCTGGGGCTCTTGGGGAAGGGACCCGCCGAGTGGGGCTGCTTGGCGTCCTCGTCGCCCCCCCCCGGCGGTGGACCAGCACCGGGGTCAGAGCTAGAGACAGAGTAGGGGGGCCGATCGGGGAGAGGCAGGCTTCCCTTCCGCCCGTGCAGTCTGGCAGTAGTGTCCCGCTGTGTGTGTCCCGCGGCGTCCACCTCGGAGACGGGGACGGCCGCCTGGGTGGACTGGAGAGGTGGAGAGGCAGCGCTCACGGCCTTATCCAGCGTCTCCTCCAGCTGCTGTTTGGTCTGCTGGCACTTGTCCCAGCAGGTGTTCCAGCGCTGCAGCTGCCCGGGGCTGTCCAGGGAGAGCACCATCTGGTTCAACGTGCCAAAGTTGTGTGAGGAGAACTTGGTGGCCTCGGCGTGGTAGTCCTGGAGGATCTGCAGCGCGGCGGGAGGCAGGCTCACCCCGCTGCTCTCCATGCTCAGCTGGGGGAAGGAGCGCTGGCAGTGCTCCATCCACGTGTTGGCCTACATGGAGATAAGAGGATAAGAGAGGTGTGGTTCAACTGTGCTGGACAGCATTGGAATTGCGTGTTGAATGAAGAATATAGCCTGCAGTTTGTTTGATTTCCACTGGTCCTTATAGGTTTCCTTTTGTTGTCTTAATAGCTTTTTTATAAAGTAAAACATTTTCTTTAGATTCACTTTTTACTCATTTCGCTTTTTGTGCAAAGCGACTTATAGTAAAAACTAAATTCAATGCATGCATTTGCTCAAGAATGCCTTAAGGTAGACTGTGGACATCGGCGTTCGAACCCAGAGCCACACGACTGGGAGTCAAACACCCCGAACCACAAGACGGAATCCTTACCGAGTCGTAGAACTCGTACAGGTTGGTGAGCGTGTCCAGCTGGGTCTTCCTCCTCTCCACACGCGTCAAGACGGAGCCCAGGTGCTCCTTAAAGAGGAGGACCGCCGACCCAGGGAGAGACTCGGGAGACTCCTTCACCACTTGCAGTCCAAGCCTCTGCTGGTGCTGTCAGAGCAACACGGAGACATTAGTATACACATGGCTGTGGAGACGCACTGCCTTCAGCCATGGATATGGGAGCTTGTGTCGTTAAAATGAAGGTGGAATAAAAAAATCGGTATAATAATTAGAATAATCATTATAATACATTATAATGTTATTAACATTATAATACATTATTATCATTACAATGTTATGCGCGTCATCCCGTACGGTATGTTTTTTGGACGGGAACCATTACACCCCTAATATATATATATATTAGAATAATCTAGAGTATTATAATATATACAATCTAGCATTTACCACAGACTCTGCGAGAAAGTTGTCCAAACTCTGCCTCATGTCCTTGACGGTGGCGAGGGAGAGAGTCTGTGAGTCCAGCGGCGTGAGCTGCTTCTCTCCTTCCACGCTGAACCATAGTTTGACCTGGCAACCAAATAGGGGAGATATGATTCTAATCCAAACATGGGAACTACGTAGAGATCATGTACAACTCATGTGGAAAACCCAAGTGATGGTAGAGGCAGGGTCCAAAATTAACTTTTAAACAAAATTACATTTTTTTTACCTGTAAAACCTACTGGCCATGCAATTGTTTTAATATGTAACCCAGAATGTATTTTACCTGCCAAATGGTCAAATCTATCAGCCATTGGCTGGTGGCAGGTGTTAATCTTGGACCCTAGAGAGAGGTATCTGACACTATGTGTCAAAATAGTATTAAAAATAAGCTGAAGCCCACCTGCTGTGTCTGTTCTTCAAACTTGTGGACCTCCAGAAGACTTTCCAGCTGCTTCTGGGAGTGGTTGGAGAGGATGACCAGCTCATGGACCTCCTCGTCCACCTGGTTGTACAGCGCAGTCACCACGTCTATAGCATCCCTGCACACACGGAGGAAGATACTGAAAATATCAACCAAAAGCTGTCGCTATTGTTCGCTTTTTTGCAATTAAATAAAACACTACTTCTAAGCTTCTTCTTTGTTTACCACCATGATTCAGGTCATGTTCACGGTCATGTATGTGTTAATGGGAGCCCATAATAGGGACACTCCAGTACCGGTCGTTTTGGCAGGCCTCTTCCTTCCTGAAGCGGGCCAGGACAGTCCCCCCCTCCAGACGCAGTGTGTTGAGCCGCGTGTCGTCCAGAACACTCTGCATGAGGTGTCTCTGCTGCTCCATCATCTCAGACACACCCTGGGCAACATATAGTGTCAACAGACAATCAATACGTGCACCATTTAGCAGACACTTTTATCCAATGCATCAAGAATGACGACTGGCATAAAAACTGTGGTATATTGTAAATATAATAATAAACATGAATCCACTGTGTACTCGTATGCAACTTTATTAGCAGCGTCCTCGTAACATCGCGCCAAGAACTTAACATGAATAACATCCTCTCTGCTCCGCGGCCCGGTACCAAATGACCCACGGCCCGGTACTGGTCCGCGGCCCGGGGGTTGGGGACCTCTGCTCTACAAGACACATAAATCAGAGGAGTCACATGGAGAACCCGAGGCAGGGGCCTAACCTGGGATGTGTCTGGGTTGACCCGGGTCTTCAGCCTGTCAATAGACTGCTGGAGAGACCAGATGGCTGCACTGCAACTCCTGGCGAAGGGCTCGATTTTCTGAGAGAGTATTGAGAGTATTTTGAATATTGATTATTCATTAATGTACTGTAATGTTCAGCTGCTTTCGCAACATGTAGTGCATATGGCCCATATACACTACATGTTGTGTATAAGCCCACTGAGTTTAATCAAAAGCTAGAGGGACAGAGAGAGCGAGAATAAAGAGACAGTTTCTTCTTCTTTCAATCAAGCATTGAGAAACATTGCATAGCAGACCACCTGTCGGAAGTGGGTCCAGTGCTTGTGGTTGTAGTGGAAGGTTCCCTCCAGATCTGCAGTGAGCTGGGTGCTGTCGATGTGCTTCAGCAGGGCTTTCAGGGACGTTAGCAGCTCGTTCTGTGACGAAAAAAACACAACCACACCTTCAAACCACACAGCGACATGATCTGTGCCTGGGGAAATACAGAAAGCTTTATGGGTCACTTCCTGCCATGGTGTGAGGCAGATATGAGCATACAAGATGTCCCTCAACCTCAAAAGCTTAAACACCTCTAAATATCAAGTGTGATTGTATGGGACTGTATACAAGGATAAAAAAGAAAATAGCTTTCGTGTTATTAAGAGTTGAATACTATACTATATTTACTATATATATTAATCTTGTCTACAGTCCATTACTACTACTACTGAGATGCATTACATCTCAGACACAGAGAGCTTAATTGGGCATGAAAAAGTCCAGCAAGTGCATATATTCTGACTGTACATGCAAAAATATAGCCAGACATAGTTCTACCACAGAAATACAAAAGTAGTAGCAGACTAATGGCATTTTGGATACCTGAGCTCTCAAAAGAATTTCAATCTAAAGTTGAACATTTTTAACAAGCCAGCCTCAACAATTTGCAATGGTGCCTTGACTACCAACACTACTAGTAGTCATTAGCAGATGCTTTAATGCTTTAATGCTTTACAGTGCATTCAGATACAGATCATGGGGTGGAGCAGGTGGGGTTACACGCTGGCTCAAGGATGCCTACAGGTAGGCTGCGGACATGGGGGTAGAAAACCCCACACATTTTGGCTGGGAGTGGAGCATTACCTGTATGTGAAGGTCCCTCTCAGACTTCGCCGCTGCCTCCTTGTCCACCAGGAACAGAACCGAGTAAAGTGCATTTGGTAATAACGTCTGTTAAAAACAAAAAAGTCTTACACAAAGAGACTACAGGCATGAACAAGGTAAACAATGGTACATGTATGATTTAAAGTCAGTAAAATGTGTTTGTGTTGTTAAACACCAGTGTAATTCTTAGATCACTGAGTATCTCGTCATCCTATCATGATGATACGTGTCTCTCGTAAGACAGCTGCAGCCAATCACATGGCGTGGTTACAGACAAGTGAGCACAGGTCTCTCGCCCCGGGCCCTGAGGCAAGCCATTCTGGCAAAAATGCTTGACGACATTTAAGGTGTGTCTCTTAGGAGATTTAGGAGGGGGAACAATAGCATACGTATCTATGTGCAAAGTCCTAGTGTTACTTCTCGTAGTTGAACAACTCTAATGAACTGCTAATAAAATACAATTAAAGACTACTTTGTCCTCACCTGGAGTTCAGACAGCGATGCCAGTAGAGCAGGAGAGGGCTGCTGCCTCCTGCTGTCTACCAGCACAGTCAGGCCTTGCTCGCGTCTCTCCCTCCTAAAACCATAAAGTGTCACAATTAACCATGTGTGTGAGCGTGACAGACAAGGATGTAGCAAAACATGAACAAATGTACTGCAATTTATGTCATCAAGAGAGTTGAACTATACGAAACACCACAAAACAAAATTGTACTTGAACTCATGGAAACATGATTTTTTTTTTTTAAACATATGAATAGCAAAACGTGGATGGCTCCGAGTCTTTAAAATAGTTTCAAGTACAGTTCAACAGATGTCACCTATTTTCAATATTTTACAAGTTCAATATTTCTCAAACAAGCTGTACTTGTTTGAGTGTAACTTGAGATACTGTGGTCTGAGGGATAGGTCAAGTATCGCTGCTGACAACGCGTGACTCACCGCAGTGTGGAGCAGTAGTAGCACAGTAAACAGGTGAGGTGTTTGGCCGTACAGCTTTCACCTGCCCACACCCGGCCTCTGGTGCACACCTGCAACACCGCATGCCCACTACGGTCTCTACTTCCTGTTGGGGAGATGACCAAGAGAGGGGAGTCAACACACTTCTGGTAACTCAGAACTACCTTCTGGTAACTTATATAGCAATAAAGCAATAAAACAACATGACACAATGTGATTCATAGGAACTGTGTCTACATGTGTATGTGTTTGGTTGGTCATGTTCATCATCTTCAGTTGAGACCACAAATAGAAAAGTTAGAAAAGACAAATAAAAGGGAGACTATCAAGTGGAATACTGCAGATCAAATGGTAGAAAAAAAAACCTAGCGAGCGTGTACAAACTTGCAGGTACAAAGAGCTAACAAGTGTGTGTGTGTGTGTGTGTGTGTGTGTGTGTGTGCGTGTGTGTGCGTGTGTGCGCGCGTGCGTGTGTGTGCGTGTGTGTGTGTGTCTTGCAAGCAACACTCCATGGATACCATTTGTAAATGTTATCTTCGGATGTCGTCCTAATTTCTAGAAGAGGTCAATAGTGTCGTCCAATGCAACCAAATCAGGTGTCGAACATTTGATATCGCTGGAATGACTTGCCAAATCAAATTTAAGCATGGGCACTGTAGAGCAATCCCATTCCCCTTTCTCACCACATCTCCGTCACCCCATGTGGGCGACTAATTAAAGTTCAGTGGCAAAACCTTTTTCAAAGCGAGAGGATATTCTTTTACACATAGTGCAAAAGCACAGGATTGGGATGGTGGGTCAGGGATCAGGGATGGTGCTGATGCAGCTAATACACCTTTGGGGGCTAATATTCGCTGCCTCTGACATGTCTCATGAGTTTAGAAAACACACACACACACACACACACACACACTGTGTGTGTCCACACTTCGCACAAGTTGTATGTGTTGTTTGGGTCGCCTGTTTCGAAATGACTCGTCATGGTCATCGCCATGGAAGAAACTGAAGGCACCCTAGTCTCACAAAATCAGACTTTAGATTAACATCTAAAGTCTGATGACAGATGAGCCAAGCCTGTGCAGTAGACTGGCAAATGGTGGAAATACAGTTGTTAAAATCGTCTTCCGAAACCTCCTTCTTGCACTCACAAATGAGTTGGTCTTCGGAAGACATTATATCTGTAACAAAACAGAAAGTGCGTAACTCCGCCCCACGCACTGTCTGGTTTCCGGCCCAGGAGCTGTGCAGTCTCCCCCCCC
>OMNR01029123.1:3917-14669 GCA_900303205.1 Mora moro
AAACAGGCCATTGTAAATGGCCATCTCCCTTAAGCAAACGCTTTTAATAGGAGACATGTTGGCATGGGTATTTCTTTTTTGCTTCTTGTTTTCGGTCATTGTCGCTAAAGATGGCTTTCCTCCCTCAAACCCCTCAACGTAAGACTCCACTATGTCTGGGTCTCTAGGTGGAGAGAGAGGTTTGGTAAGAGGAGAGGGACAGGCGTTGTGATTGACACACGTGACGTGAGGTGGGCGGCTGATATCCTGTCACTACTTCCCTTCACAGGCAGTTCTTTCAGGCGGCCTGCGACGTCCCCGAGCCCGAGGAGAAGTTCAACGTGGACGAGTACTCCGACATGGTGACGCTCAGCAAGCCCATCATCTACATCTCCATAGAGGAGATAATCAACACTCACTCGGTAAACACAAGCCGTGTGCGGTGACACACAGCAATGTGCTCCGTTGAGCAATATCTGAACTAGAGAGTTTCTCAAGAATAAGACGCGCCCATCCACGAGTCTATCGATCCACTCGTGGATTACTCAGATCCAAAATGATATAGCTAGAACTGTAGCTGCAACTCAAGCCACTAGAGTGTTTGCGTCTCGCAGCCGACCTAATGTACGGTATTTCAGGACCCGACCGTAACCCAATTATCAAAAGAAGCCCTACCATGGTTACTTAGGTACCAAACGTACCTATAAATATTACAGTAATTATGCATTTTATCAGAAAAAATACCATTAACATTGTTTATGTTTCAAAAACGACAACATATTTAGAAAGAACAAAATGTTTTTGGTCAGTAGTACCCCGCAGACTGCTAGGGTGCCTCAGCCCACAGGTTGGGAATCGCCGTTCTGAGGGACACCTAGAGGTCAACAGATATTCTCATGTCACCGGCCTCACGCGACACTCCCCAACAACAGACCCCCCACCCGCCTCTCTGTTGTGAACAGATGTCTTCTCCGCCTTGATCCCGTGCCCAGAACAATCCGTTTGGCTTTCTTTCACGTGATGTTATTAGGATGTGTGAAAGAACGGCCGTCTGTGGCGCTCACTTGTCCAGAGAAAAGGGGCCGGCTATCTTATGACAGCTGTAGTTTACAGGGAAATGGGGTCGAACGTGAACGTGGATCGTTTGAGCAGGATTGGAACTGGAACCCCGGAGACAGAATGTCATAGCTATTCGTTGTTGTATTTGACGGGCATAATGATTTATTAGAATTATTCACAATGTTGTTTTTTGGTTCGTTTTTTAAACACATTGCATCCTCAAGTCTTCTCTCCATGTAATCATGCAGAATTGTAATACTCCAGTCACGTGAAGGGAGATGGCGATGAGTCATGCGGTGATTGTTGAGGCTGAGGTTCAAACGCAGTACTTTCCTGCCTCACTTCTCTCCGTCTCCGTTGTCTTGCCCCGCCTCTGTTCTACTGCAATGTATGCATGCAATGTAATGCATTAGAAATGCATTATATGTAAAGCACTTTGTGCATCTGCTTGAAAAGTGTATAAAAGTAAGAAAATATAAATACAGTGTATTATATTATTGTTATCGCTGTGTGTTTGTCTAGCTGCTGCTGGAGCACTTGGGGGCCATCGCTCCCGATCACAGTGACCTCCTACATGAGCTGCTGCAGGATCTGGGGGAGGTCCCTGACGTGGAGGCACTGCTAGGTACGCAAGCACGCACGCGCATACATGCACATATACACACGCATAACATGCGCACGCACACACACATACGCACGCACACGCACACGCACACACACACACCGTTTTTAGTGCCATGTTGTAACTTTGCAATTACTACTTTTCTTCTTTCATATTTCTATTTAGTGGATGTGTAGGTGTGTATGTGTACCTTATACCAAGACTGTTTCCTTCCAGGTGAGGGGGCGGTGGATCCTAACGACTCCAACAGAGAGAGCACCCTGAGCCAGCTGGCCAAGACCGAGATCTCCCTCACCCTCACCAGCAAGTTTGAACTTCTGGAAGGTGACGACAAGGACCTGAAGAGTCTCATGACGAAGTATGTTCTCTTCATTACAAAAGTATCTTGGAAGTGGGGATGTTGTAATCTCTGGCAGCGGATGTCGTAACTATTATAACTGTTATAGCCGCTTACATGTATGTCTGACGTCTGACACTAGTAGATATCACTAGCGGTCACATGGTGTGTGTCGTGCTAGCCCCTCTATCATTTCCTGCCTAAACAGGAAGAGCTTTGGTGGTGAGCGTTATCTCCCCTATAAAGATGTGTCAACGGCAGGCCTTTTTTTAAACACAATTCTACAGACATTTTGTTTTGTTCACGTCGATGACATTCATATGTTGGAATGTTTTTAAATGTTAAATAATTATGGAATTGGCAAAACTTGGCATTCATTCAGTTGGTTTTTCAGCATTTCATGAGATATACGTGTGTGTAATGTCCTCTATAAGTGTGTGTGGCGATTAAAGATGTGTGAAATTTGGATATATATATCCAAATTTCCGAGCGATAAGAGATTTGTTACAGAAACTAAATTAATCCTTTGGAAGTCTTTTGTACTGGGTCTCATTCAGTAGAAATCAGACAAAGATTATTATTAAGTTACAATATTTAACAATTTGTAATAGAATCCAACTTTTGTTTTGAATTTTGTTGGAATACGCACAACGACACAAAGCAAAGAAAATGTTCTGTTCTGTTCCAGGACCAAGAAGCTAATAGTGGATGTGATACGAATCCAGCCTGGTGAGACACTAATTGAGACCCTGGAAACTCCTGCAACTGCTGCACAGGTGATATTTGCCTTCTATGCATCTGAAAACCCTTATGTCTAGTATAAAAATGGTTGGTGTGAAAGTTTGTTCTCTGCAGTATGTTCCCTTAAAAAAAGGGAACAATCTAAAAAAAAACCTAACCCTAAGTCACAAGTGTGTGGGTTTGTTTGTTCCCTAAAACTTGTATACAAAAAAAAATTGTAGGTGCATGGAACATACTCACACACAAACGTTACCCTAAACCAGTGTTTTTCAACCACTGTGCCGCGGCACACTAGTGTGCCGTGAGATATTGTCTGGTGTGCCGTGGGAAATTATCCAATTTCACCTTTCACGGTTTCACACTGAGTGAGTAGAAATATGAACGATTAGAAAATAGTTTTTCTTTGTGTTTATTTGATTCCTATTCAAGACACTTTGATGAGAACGACTTTATATTGTCAATAAAGGCTACAGAGTTTCATTTTTTAACATTTTCTGCTGGTGGTGTGCCTCGTGCTTTTTTTCAATGAAAAAAATGTGCCTTGGCTCAAAAAAGGTTGAAAAACACTGCCCTAAACGTTAACCTATTTTAATAAAAAATATATGTGCATATGTTCCCTGCGTTCCCCCGTTCATTAACATGTGTAAACGTTTGTGTAACGGACCGAAGGTAAAACCAGATGCAACACACAATTCAAAAGGTACAGCTTGTTGTCACCTTTAATTATCACCACAGGCAGAGGTACAGGCAGGCAGAAAACAACTGGACAAAGTCTCGGGGTCGGGTACAGGAGGCTAGGTCGTTTACGATGTTTGCGATGAGGGAGAATCGAAGACAGGCTGAGTCGGCAACAGGAGATCCAAATGTATCAATGAATGAGCTGAATGGATGAAAACCAGGACGACAGTTAGTGCATGCGTTGCGGAAGTTAAGTCGCCATGTGTCTCAAACCTCATATTTTGGACTCCCCTCTCAAGGAGTCTGAGCATGCCCAGATCGTAGAGCGCCGAGCGGTGCAGGACGCGCAGACGCCCGAGGGTCTGAAGACCAACCAGATGGTGCTGGAGGACGGACAGCTGCCTCTGGAGCAGAAAAAGCGAAAGATCCTGAGGAACCTTCGTACACTGGAGCAGGCCGGCTGCATCACTAACGGCAACAAGTACCAGGACCTCATCAACGACGTATCAAAGGTGAAATACCACACGGCACGATGATGAAACGCGTTCAGCGCATTCTTCGATCATTTTTTTTTTGCATGGTGAGCATAACGAACGAATGGAGTTGTTTCTCTGCGTCTCCAGGACATCCGCTACCAGAGACGCTACAGACAGAGGAGAAAGGCGGAGCTGGTGAAACTCCAGCAGACGCTGACGGCGCTCAACTCCAAGGCAGACTTCTACCAGGACCAGACGAACTACTACGACACGTACATCAAGACTTGCCTGGACAACCTCAACACAAAGTGAGTCCTTACCCTCATGTTCTTACCCTGCTGGGCGATGATGAAGTCAAGTCTGTGTGTGTATTTGTAACGTTGGTTAATGTTTGTTATTTTTTGTTGGTTTATTTTTGTGTGTAGGAACTCGCGGAGGTCCATCAAAGGGGAGGAGAAGGGTAGTAAGAAGTGGAAGCAGCAGTCCCTCAAGTACACGGGCGCCAGGCTACACGAGAAAGGAGTCGTACTGGAGATAGAGGGCCTGCAGGCCAACCAGTACGTTTTAGCCGTCTTTCTCTCTGGGAACTAGAGAAGAAACCGAAAGCTAACCGAAAAGACAACGTTCCCCTATTGTCATGGTCAAATGAACCAATAAGACACGTTTCCCTATTGTCATGGTCAAATGAACCAATAAGACACGTTTCCCTATTGTCATGGTCAAATGAACCAATAAGACACGTTTCCCTATTGTCATGGTCGCATGAACCACAAAAAATAGTTACATGGTCATACGTGATTATTCATTTCTATGGCTCCATATACCATTGATACAACATAGCTGCCCTAGCACCACCCCTAGCTCTGTGTGTGCTCCAAAGTGTGAGCGCTATGTGGAAGGAACACTTGTCATCGGGCACATTGGCAGCCATGATCGTTCTATTGTACCTCCTATCACTTCTCCTAACTAACACCTTGAATCCAATATCCATGACTATTAAAGGTGCTGTAGGTTACATGCGAGAGTTGTAAAGAGAGAGAGCGGAAGAGAGCAAGATTTTGAAACTAAACAACCAAAAAAAAGTCCACTCTCTTCTCTGCTCCCTCCCTCCCTACGTTTTGCCGCGTTTCATTCGCGCACCTGTGATTGACAGGCGAGATGGATCTTTGAACCAATCACGGTAGAGATGCCCCAATTAAATGAGCCGTGAGCGGTCTAAAATCTAAATAGTCTCATACACAGACGGGTGCAGACGACTCAAAATAGATATTGTCACAGCACATTTCACTCACTAAGAGTTGACAGATGGCTGTGCCATTTCAAACAAATTGCACTCAAATAATAGCTCTTAACATCTTACCCACAGCACCTTTTAATATCCTCTGAATATATCGTCTGTACTATAACTTTTTCACTGCTGCCATCACTTTTGTTTCTACAAGTTCAAATGATATTGTAAGAATGAAACTCGACCACCCAACTCATTAATTAGGGATCTTTCTTCCTCTCTTAATCAACTTGCTCTGTGGAGGACAAACAGAGAACATTGTAAACAATGTGAAAAAGTTTCGTTGTGCAGGATTTAATGTCATACTATAAAGGAATTGCATAGACAATGTTTTAGTATCAAAACTTTCTTGTTCCCCTTTTTTCATTTGAAATGTTTTTCTCTTCAGGTTCAAAAATGTCATGTTTGAAATTGCGCCCTGTGAGGAAGTTGGAGATTTCGAGGTCAAGGCCAAGTTTATGGGAGTTGAAATGGAAAAGGTTCAGCTTCATTTCCAGGTAAACAAACTGCCTGGCTGATATTTTCAAATAATGGATCTTTTTGCTATCGCGTAAACAAGCATGTCTTGATATGTATGTATGAATATAATGGTAAATATAATAAATACTATTATTTGTAAAATAATATAATATATAGCCTTAGTAAAATAGGATTATGATGTATGAATGAATGGTTAGGTTAATATTGATAGATTAGGATCAGGTACATGCTAAACTGCCAGCATTGTTTTTCATCTTTTGTGTTTCCTGTGCCCAGGACCTGCTTCAGTTACAGTACGACGGGGTCGCCGTCATGAAGATGTTTGACAAAGCCAAAGTGAACGTGAACCTTCTCGTCTTCCTCCTCAACAAGAAATTCTATGGAAAGTGAGGGGGGAACAAAAAGAATACAATAAATATTAGGTCTTTTAAATGTGCCTTCTGGATTGGAGAGTGAATGTGTGTTAAGTGTTCAGTGGGACTGATATGTTTCACATGGAAGTGCAATCTTTAGACTGCATGTGAACTCTACAGCTGTTGTGCTTCACCCTGATTGGCTTATTCACTTTAAACCAAAATTACATTTTAATTAGTTTATTGCATTGTCTAATTACAATTCTTATGCTTGTTTGTATTCTCTTTTTTTGTCCCCACAGGGTGATTGTAAATGGAATATGTATTTTAAATAGTAGACCTACAATGGTAGGCTATGAATGTTTTATATGTTAAGCTATTCTGAAAAAAAACGTTGTCTTGTGTAAAGAAAATTTTAGTATACATTGAATCTCTAGTTTTGACCTGAATTTAAAAGGGTTTTAGCAAGAAACGGCCCTGTTGCTCTGCATTGACCACTGATGTTCAGTAGTTTACCAGTGCCTTTTAATTCAGAAAATACATATCGATATCGAACATTTTTAAAACTTTTTTTAAATGAAAAACAAATGTGCTATGTAATGATTATTTAGGAAGACAAAGTGAAGTAGAAGTGACAAATAAAATATTTCTCTAATATAAACTCGTTATTGGGCTGCTAATAAATGTCAAATGTCTATATCTCTGTCTTCTTTATGAATCACTTTTACTTTTCCTTTTATAATCTCGCCTTTACTTTCACTTCAGCCACTTGGTTTCGCGTCTACGTCACGTGGGTGGGGCGTGGCAGGGAGAGGAGGCGCACCTTTTCTAAGCACTTTAGTTTAATGAGTATAATATCTTTGACTGGGAGCAGTTAGGATCGCTGTGTGTTTCACCAATATAATTCCGTTAAAGAAGGAAAAAAAAACATGGACCAGACGATAGCGATATTCGCATTATGTTTTCTGCAAAGCTCCGCATTTATTCATCATAATGGTAAGTTCGCTCCGTTTTATGATCCAATGATTTATGTATTGTTCTTTGTCTACTTTATAAATTTGCATTTCATGAACGTATTTTTCTTTCAACACGTTGGTGGTGTTTGCGTGTTTACATGTACCTACTACTGAAACACAATTGTAATTAATCAATTATATGTTGGCTAGGCTCCATGCCCTTGCTGAGGACATTCGCTGGGCACTATGTAATGGTCACTGACGAGCCAATAACGGACTACCCCGAAGAGCTGGACAGCATGAGCGAGGATACAGGCTCCAGCTCAGGGATGGGGCAGCAACAAATGGAAAAGCAAAACCACCACCATGGCCATCACCAACCTGCAAAGAAACACTACCGGGTCTCACCCGAGGCCAAAGACTTCCTCCAAGGGAGTCTGTCAACTGTTTTGGTTCCCGCTGTTTACACGTTGGTGTTCATCATCAGCGTGCCCCTCAACCTCGCCGCGGTGGTCATGTTTCTGCGCCGGATGCGTCTGAGGAAACCAGCGGTGATCTACATGCTGAACCTGGCCTGTGCCGACCTCCTCTTTGTCCTGGTGCTTCCCCTAAAGATCGCCTACCATTACCACGGTAACAACTGGGTGTACGGGTCCGTCTTGTGCAGGGCCGTGACCGCGGCCTTCTACTGCAACATGTACTGCTCAGTGCTCCTCATGACCTGCATCAGCGTCGACCGCTTCCTGGCCGTGGTCTACCCCATAGACGCCCTGACGTGGCGCAGCCCCCAGATGGCCCACGGTGTGTGCGCCGTCATGTGGCTGCTGGCCCTGGGAGGGGTCTGCCCCCTGCTCCTCTCGAGACAGACCGTCCACCTGCCCGACCTGGGCATCACCACCTGCCACGACGTGCAGGACACGGAGCAGCTGCGCACCTACTACCTGTACTTCTTCCCCGTCTACGCCTCCCTCTTCTACTTCCTGCCGCTCGTCTTCACCATGGTGTGCTACGTGCGCATCGTGCAGGCGCTGGCCGCCGGCAACGTGGGCAACCGCTCCAGGAAGACGCGGGCGGTGGTGATGGCCGTGACGGTGCTGGTGATGTTCGTGGTCTGCTTCGCGCCCTCCAACGTCCTCATGATGGTCCACTACGTGCAGCTGGCGCACAACGCCACGGCCGACGCGTCCTACCGGGCCTACCTGCTCTCCACGTGCGTGGGCACCCTCAGCTGCTGCCTGGACCCCCTCATCTACTACTTTGGGTCGTCCCAGTGCCAGAGGCAGGTGGTGGCGCTGTTGACATGCAAGGGCCTGGCCGGAGCGGAGGCCGGCTCCTCGCGCTCCGCCGGCTCCTCGCGCTCCGCCGGCAGCAGCCGGAGCAGGAGGCAGACGCAGAGCACCAAGTCCGCCCAGATGGAGAGCATACAGGAGACGACCGCAGGGGGCTATTACAGGAAGCTGGTCTCTTGAGGAGATGTACATGGTTCCTGGGAGTATAGCTCCAGATGGGAGGAAGGAGGAGAAGCTGTAACAAACTGTTTTCGAGGGGAACAACAGCAGGCGTCAGAGGAGCGCGGCATGCAGGCGACATGGTTACTTTAGGGAAATGATAGGCTACTAACACTCTCTGTAGTACAGTACGGAAAGAAAAATCCAGTACCTGCGCTGTAGTTATTTGCACTCATCTTGTTTGTTTGTTTACATGCAGAATACATTTGTTTATATTGGATTTTAGCATTTTACACATTGACTCTCTTTTATAACCTCTGGTAGTTTATATCAAGACCACATTACAGCAAGCTTTAGCTAACTATCTAGGTTATCTAAACCGTACTTACATTGCATGCCACATTTTGTAGTGTCGTAATCTATTATCTACCAATCTAAAGAAAGGGAAACCTTTTGTGTACAATAGACACATTTTCATTTTGGAAAGGATATACACACAATAAAGTTGTCAATTATACATTTTTATTCTGTTGTTAATAAGTCGGTTAATTGGGGCTTGAGATCCTCGTACAGTATTATTTGGTGGACAATTAAAGCAAAGCAAATCTACTTTTTCTTTCCTTCTGTGTTTGCTTGTTAGTCTACTAGTATTAGTAGACATGTTTTAGTGGACTCCATTTTAATCCTTGCTCATTCCGTGTTCTCCTTGTCTTTGCACAGCTCTGGAAAAAAAGAGAGAGAGATTTTTGGAAACATCATTTAATGTTTCATGCCAACAGCATAGTTTATCAGGCAGTTTGTTTATTCCACTGGCATTTCCTGACCATGTACAGTATACTGTATAGCACTACTCCAGGAACACCGTCGCTGTAAGCAAGCATGTAAAAAAGCCTGTACAACATTACCACCTTGTGGTTACATGTGAAATATTGTCTGCCACGTAGGTTGTGATCAGGGATTTGCCACAAGCAGGGATTCTCACCAAACATAACCATACTTAGGAAATTAAGGCAACTGACCTGTCTTGCCGTCATAGCTGTGGTAATTTTCCGGAAAGTTCAAACATTCAACCTGTTTCTTGAAAATGTCAACATCCTTGGGATCAATTTTACCGGTCCTTGCTAAAAGAAAAAAAAGAAGAAAAAAAAAGACAAACAAAGAAACGCAAGTGCAATTTAAAATATAAGGGAATCAGGAATCAATGCTCAGTTCATGATCATTTCAAAACATGTTGTGCGAAGTGATAAGGACTCACTGAACTGCATGATGAATCTTCCAGTTGCGTCCCCGTTCCTAAAGGTGTCGGTCCACAGCAGACAGTCAGAGCACGTGTGGAGAATATGTCCTTTGTGGTTGGACAGATTCTCTTTGGAAACAGTACAACAGATGGATTTGTATATCATCCGATTGATCGTTTAGATATACATCGTTTTCTGTGCTACGTATGTGGACCATAAAGACTGAAGTAGTGTGTGTATGTACACGTTATAGTGGTGTTCTTAAAGGCTACTCACTGCGAAATGTGGTCGCAACTCCCGAGACTGTTCCGTTTGCCTCTCCGTAGGTGCAGCGATTACTGAAAGGTCACAAGTGGCACATCAAAATGAAATGAAAGAAAATAAAATGTAGGACACAATTTCGACAAACTTTTTTCTTTCAAATTGATTAATGTTACTTAGCACAAAAAAAGGAAACTCACTGATTGTTGTTTTCAGATGCGTGCCGCTTACGTTTCCATCATACTATTTCAAATGTTTCTATATTTTAAATGAAAATATGAAATAATAATAACAACGTGACTGCGCTTACTAGCAGTGATCGCCCCATCGCAGGGTCACCAGTCGACTGTCCTGCGTAGGAGACAGCTCTATCCAGGAGCTTTTCATAGCGTCCAGAGCCTTACGGTAGGGCATAGGGTCACCCGACCCCATCACATACACCCATTTGCCAAATACCTGCATGTAAATTAACATTTTGTTATTATGGAGCTGTATGGATCAAATCTTTTTCAACTACCGTTTGCATGAGTAAAAGTTTTTTTTTCTAAAGCACCACTTGCCAGATTGGAGTCCTCCGGTATAAACGGTTTGACCAAGTCCTCACAGTCAGGTGCGGATGCGGCACCTAGGGGTGCGAGCGCCAAGAGCAACACAGCAACGCACACATCCATCTTCAGCTGGAGAGATGAATTGACGAATGGGGAGGAAGAGGAGCCCACCAGAGCGGTGCTACAGAGTCCCAGCAGAGCTGAACAACCTCTAGACTGGATTTCTTTTTTCCTCTTTTTTTTTTTTTCTTTTTTTTTTACTTTAGACTTTAGAGGTTTGCAGAAGAG
>OMNR01029181.1:2973-16342 GCA_900303205.1 Mora moro
GGCGGGCTAGCGTATGTCGAGGCAGGACAACCGAAGTATGGTGATGGGGGTGGGGAGAGGTAGTCGTGGTGTAGGCCTATGGAGTTGTTAAACGAATACATTAAGCTGGACGGTCTGTCTTTGAAGTTGCAGGCGACTTTATCCGGAGTTGACCCATTTGTCTTTTTTTCAGTGGCTGTTCCGTTCATTCTGTGAGCGAGATCTGTAAAGCAGGACGAGGAATGGTGCTCTTCGTCCGTGTTGTTTGGATGGTTGTCCATGTAGTGTTTGAGTTCCCGAATGAGGCCCGTGCTCTGTGCCGGTGTAATCTTTTGCATGTAGCTGTCCAGCTGTGCGATGCATTGATGAATGCCCGCAGTCTCCATGGGGACAGCGGAGGCGCCAGAGTCAACGCAGTGCGCATCCAGGCCGCGCATGTTGGGGACGCGTTGAGCATTCTTCGTATTACTGGTACAATCTGTAAAACGGGAAATAATATACAGTGGAATTAATTAGTATGCATGTGAGGGAAATACATATAGACTATATGTTTTTTCGGAAGGCAGGCTAATGAAACCATCCATCCACAATGGAGCTACAGAAAGTATTTGTTCACCAACCATCGCTCTGTCCATCTGTCCAGGTTCGAAGATACTCCACGGCCAGGTCTAGAATTTCTGCCTTTTCTATTTTGGGATTCTGTAACCGCTGTTGGTTGAATGAAATAAAAAGTTAAATCCACATGTCATAACAAGAATATTTCAAGGATGCATAGGCCCGTGCTTGGGATAAATCATATACAGGTAGCAAAGTAGGCCTACTTACAGCATCGGATGTATAACGTGATAACAAGGTCCTCAGCTCCCCAAGACTCTGGTTGATACGGTCTCTTCTCTTTTTCTCCACAACTGGTTTCAAGATCTGTGATCAAATTGATGCATCATTAACATTATTATTTGACATTTAGGCATTTTGACATGATTTACTCAAAATGCACTGTGTGACAATGAGCATAATTATTTTCAGCATAATGAAGCGTTGTTTCTGATAGAAGTTGCCAAACTTTATAATCATCAACAAATAAAACAACTTGTCTTTACCTTTCTCCCATTGTTCTCATCTTGGTTTAAGTTTCGATTTCTCGTCATGTTGCAATTTATGACCCGATTTTCTCGACCTGTAGGCTATTTGACGACTATTTGAAAGTGGCTCGTGTCAGCTAGTCTGGGACCCAGACTTATATAGACTTGAAAGGGGGCCTCAGATTGGTTGAGAGGTGTGAGTGACGTGAGCGTGAAAGTGTTATCTAATTGCATTATGGCTGCCAGATTAAACTGCCATTAGAGATATCTAATTGTATATAAATGAGTTTATAACAATCACATTAGTTCGGATATGGTGAATGTAAGGCTAGTGTTGTTTTTACAAGATTGTCGACCACAGAATCTAGTTGGGTTTTCTTTTCAATGTCTTTTGAGTCAGTAGTCTCGGAAAGTTGATGTAGTTTGCCAAGGACAATCAGACATCAAATGATGCTCGTGTTATAGGCCCTGCATATACTTCAAACATGGCATGCATTAACGTATATGCAAAACATACATTATTTAATCACCCTGCACACGTAGGCCTACATCAATAAGCGATTAAGCCTAATTGGGTTATTTGTGGAATAAATTAATATGATTGACTGAATCACAATTTGGCCCGTGAAGATCTCACGCAGAAGTTGACACCACAAAAGTGAGACGATGGGAACCAGCTTACTTTCTTGTGGGAACAGACCTGAAGTGACAAACCCACCATTTTATGATGTGTGACAGATCGACACCTAACGTAAAGTGATGAAAAAGGACAAAATGAGAGCAGACAGATTCCCACGCGTGGACGGTTTTCTTGTGAAAGGACAGACCTGCCATATGCGGATAACGCTATACACTGCCGATATTATATCAGGCGTAGTAGGGCCTATTTGTGATATTTGAATGTATTTGTAGTTCAATGTTCGTTTCAACATTGAAGATTAAGAGTGCGTATTCGTAGGCCTGTAGGCGTGTGAGAGTTTTCATAGAGAGGGTTCATAGGTAAGCCAATGTTTACTTTATATCCTGACATGTGTGAGATCCCACCTGGGTGTTAAGTGTGCGCGTCTCGAACTTGTCGTGATGAAACACACCAACCTACCGAGAACACGAGCTGGATTTAAAACCGTGGACCACATGTTGACTTCTTGGCCTTTTTAACTTTGTGTGTCCGTTTGGTTCTGAATTATTAGATCCCGTGTTTGATGAACCGGCTCACGAAGTTTAAATGTGGATATACTTCTCTTGTGCTGACGTCATACCTTAACACTCATTTGGAAGCAAGCATGTGGTTTACTTTTATGTATTTATTTATTTATATTGCCGGTTGAGCACACGCGTCTCTCTCTCTCTCTCTCTCCCCCCTCTCTCTCTCTCCTCTCTTGCGCACACACACACACACACACACACAGATGCACCATATATTTCTCTTTGTGGGAAAGCAGTATGCTTAATTGTCTGCCCAACGTCTTGGCACGGTTTATCCCCGAGCTCCTTCACCAGTGACTAAGCCTTAGCTCGCCCTTTATGTTAAACGGAAATATCTTTGTCTTTCAAAGACCAGCTAAGCTCGACCCATGATCCGATCATCCTGGTGTTATCTCCACACTTTAGCCTATTATAGGGATCAGGAAACTCATAAATGCAGTGTTTTGTTAAAGCTACCCAGCATTGAAAAAGCAGGCCTATGCATAGCCCTAACTTATTTAAAAGTCTTGCGAAAATTGCGCTCATCTAGGCCTATTCTATACTAGATATTCATTAATAGGCCAAACAGATCATTCGTAATAATCAAAACCACGTTTCCAAACAAGGATGTACATAATGACATCATGAACATGTATCATGTATCACCCCGATAAACATAAATATATATATATATATATATATATATATATATATATATAATAACAACAATATTTACGCATGTATAGCTACACGCTTCTTTACTGCTTGACACACGTCGTCAAGGTGTGAATGCACGCGGCAGTTTGGCAACGTGCGCACAATTTGGCACACTCCGGCCGCCGTGGCAGGTGCGAATGTCTTGTTTGCCAGGGTAACATGGAGTTCATGTCAACAATGTCCTGGTCCTACAGCGAAAACACAACAGTGTTGCCCTGGCTCGTATGTCTGGTCGTCTATTTTTATTGATAAATGTTCCTCATATCTTGCTCATATGTCAATAGCGAATTCAGGTACAGTACACCTATTGTATACTTTAAAAAGTCTTAAAAAGTATCCGAACAAAAGAATGGTCAAGGTGTAGGCCTACCCAATATGCCTAGGCTATGAATTGTATATGCATGTGGGTGGAAAAAGCCCTCTTCCAAACACACAAACTAGGCCTATTAGAGGCAAAGGGACTCAGATAGCACAGCTGAGTAGTAGGCCTATACTTGAGTAGCCTATGCTTTACAATAATAAAGGCTAAAAACCAGTTACCATTTACCAAACGATAGGCCTATACATTTTCAAAAATGTTGGTGAACAGTGAACCAATAAAATCAAATCAAATGTATGCCTTTAGTTTGTGGTTATGATTAAATAAAATAAATTGAGGGTTATAGGCCTTCTACACTACAACGCTTGAGTAGCCAATAGCCTATTTTATTATGGTTATATATTGTAAAGGGCCAGATGGTGAAATAGGAGTTAATTCACTTAAGAGTTGAAGAAAACAGGGTGTGAGGAGGTTTTTTCTGATTTCTTTGCCAAGTATTTCCAACTTTGGATTGAAATTCCATTGCCCCACTCGCCGTATTGGGCATTATATATTGCTTTTGATATATATATATCATTTATATATATCTTTATTTTTTTATACTTTGCAATGCATCAAAACACACGATTTCACAGACACTCTTATTTTCATGTCGTGTCCATTTCGTCCTATATGGTCGAAATGGCGTGCGTCTGCATAACTGTTAGAGATTAAAGTAGTATGGCTATTGTTGTAGCCTATAGTCCCGCTCCCCGACCCATACATATTCAGAGATGCAGTTTGCATCCCTTAATGTGCGGGCGTATCTTTTGCGTGGCCTAACAGTTGGGGCGTGGCTGTCTGCATGAGCAACTCATTTATGGAAGATGCTATCCCTTCCAGTGCAGATAACGAGTTGGCGACAAGGTGACTGCAAGCCAATTTTACAATGGAAACCATCACGACCGAGTTCCACAGCCACAAGGACTGCAGAAGGGTAGGCTAAGAACTTTAAAACGAAATGTTGGCCTTGGCTTAGACCTATAACAAAGAAAAGTGTTGGAAACGTGATTTGATATTTGGTTATTTATATTAACCTTTCTTATTCTTTTCAGGTTCCCAAATCAGAAATGGAGAAACGGCGCCGTGACCGCATTAACAACAGTCTGGAAACGTTACGACTTCTGATGCTTGAAAACACTTGCAATGAGGTAGGCTGCGTAGCTAATTAAACCATGTCGATGTGTGTTTTCTTTTTATTTAGCCTACAAGTAGGTCTGCAAAAGAATCAAATCCTATATTAAAACATTGCTTTTCTACATCATTTTAGAAACTAAACAACCCCAAGGTGGAAAAGGCGGAAATCCTCGAAAGTGTGGTGGATTTCATCAAGATTGAGATCGAGTCTTATTCGGTGAAGAGAAAACGATCCAGGGAGTTCCCGGAGGACGGTCCGAGTCCACCGTGCAAACGACAGCAGCCGTACAGCGAGGGGATGCGGTCGTGCTTACTGAGGGTCGGCGAGTTTATATCCACGAAGAGCCGGCAGATCGAGAGCGACGACGGGCCGTCTGGAAGCTCACCCGAAGGGTCACCGAGGCAACCCTACGCGCCGACCTGCCACCAGGCCACTTCCGCCAAACTCCACGACGCCTTAGCGACGTCTGTCGGAGACCTGACTCTGTCTACTCTCCTGGCCGCTGGCCAACCCGCTTCCCCCGAGAGTCTTTACCACCGTGAGGACCACCCTATCAAGCATTTTTCATCCGAGCCGAAGTGCGTTACCCTTGACCCCGTGTGGAGGCCGTGGCCGCAGTGAGGTGCACACGCTGCTCTGCCGCTGCGGTCGGTGCTCACCTGATGGACCCGGCGGGCGATGGGGCGACAACTTGTGTACAAATGTGTAAAAGTGTAAATATGTAGCTTATACTCTTGTACAGCTTTACAGAGCATTTTGTATTTTTTTTGTATTTTTTTTGTACTGATGTGACATTGTATTTCTTCCTGTGGAAATGATTCTACTTTTCTATACAAGAAAATACTTTTGATGGGTTTTTTGTCCCATCAAAAGTCAAAGTTTATTTTTTTTGTATACCCTATTTTTTCATACTTTTTTTGTAAAAACTCGCAGTTCAATGCCGAGACTTTTGGATCCATGTGACCTTTGGCTGTAAAATAGCGAGAAAAGAGAGTCGTTGATGACGTTTCTACACGAGGCGGTCATTTAGCGTTTATATTTATGTTATCCCCATCCCCATGTGCAATGGACGAGCATTTTGAATTAGCCTCCCAATAAACGCACATTTTCCTGCTTGTATACGCGAATTGTTGTCCTTAAAGAGTCTGCACACTTTAGGATGAATGGAGTTAAAATACTGCAGTTTTCACCCCCTTATGCCCTGATTGGAGACATTCCACACGTAGGCCTACATTGAGATGGTAATAGGCTGGTATGAGGAGCTGTTCCTATGATCTCAAGCGCCGTTTGAAAGATGTAAAAGGGTACATTGAGAGGCCTATGGGTGGCTTTTAGCACTCTGTCCAACGTTCAGACTTGTGTTAAGTGTTGCGTAACACTCTGTTGTAAACAACAAGGCAAAATAAATCATGTCTCGTTCATCTTAACATTGTCTTCATGCTATTTCCCATTCATAATACTACAACCCAATTAGAAAAGCACATTTCAGAGATTGCCCACCCTGGAATAAACATGCAGGCGTACACTTCTTCCATTCATAACAAAACTAAATAAAAACAGATTGAGGGTCAGCATAATGGAACAAGCCATAACTCTCGTCTTCTCCATAAACTCACCACACACACACACAGTGTACCTTTGTTGCACCACTGTGGAAATGTGTATTTTGTTTTTCTTTCATCTGTATCATATTATCTTGTTGTTTCTCTAGAGAGGGAGTCTGGGGTTTCTGTCCCTCTCCTGCACTTGTATGTTCTTTGTATGGGCTTTTTGGTTTGTTTTTGTGTATTATTTCATTGTGCAAATAAAAGAGATATAGGCCTATGGTCTACTCTAGTTTCAAACGAGTTCCATGCAAACGTGATTTCACTTAATAGGTTTAGACTCATGGCCTGCAGTTTTATTACAATTTGGACTAAGCCTTGGTATATTTCTTGATATATATATATAAGAATGTGTACTATTTTTATTTGTGGTCTCACAATGGTAGGCCTATTCATACACATTTAGACCGTTACTGAATACAATCATACGTCTTGCCAGACGATCTTAACAATGCCTCGTTGCACTGTGGAAAAGCTATTGCAAGGCCACTCAGAATATAAAGGATGACAATCGTCACGATTAACCGCGATCACCGGATGAGGATTACGAATTGTGTAGTGTGGAGTAGCCTACTTTTAGTAAGATCACTAAAGTCTCCTTGGAACCAGCCTATATCTCTGCGCGCAAGCAGGTAAACGCACGATGAAGACGTTGCGCAACAAGGTCTAGCACAATGTCCATGATGTGAAACATCCTCCAAACACAAAAAAGCCCCACTGTTTTTATCGGTGGATGATGTTTTATCTTAAAGTAATGTAGCCTAGTAACGTGTAGGCATAACAATAATAGCTAATAATAGCCTAATAATAACCCAATACCGGTAGTAATAATAGTAAGTTGGCGTCCGTTTCAACATGATTCACTTTTGATTTTAGAACTTCAACTTGAAAAAAAGAAGTGATTAGGCCTACAACATATGCATAGACCTATCCCGTCGGACACGCGTCGCGCTGGGAGCCTATAACATAACGACAGCCTCGCACTTGGGGTGTTAATGAGCTGCTTGACCCACGCGCCAGATGCAAACCTCGCACCCAAACCTGCGATCTTGAGGAGTGCGTCTGGGGGAGAGGGTGCGATTTGGCACGTCGACATTTTCGTTTGGACAGCTGCCGAATTCTAAGCATAGGTTTTTATTGTATTTTAATAGGAGCCAAACTGAGACAATGGGTTTTTTTTTTAATCTTGAACATAGCCTACGTCTTAAACAATAGGGCTATTTCATCTTAATGGCATAAGCATCATTTTTAACATACCATTTGAATTGGTTTTAGAAAGTTTGCGGAAAGATCCGAATTCAGATGCGTTTTTTATTAGCCTGTTCTATGAAAACAGCTAGTGGTGTCTTCTTTTGACTTAAGTCCTCAGCTGGAGGTTGATCATGGGGGTTTGACTTCACGACGCTGGAGACTAATTGCAATGTAACGGAAACAATACGCCACCATTACTATTCAAAGTGCAATGGTAAACAATGGACGCGCAAGAAACGCCAGTCGATGTGCGCGCTTTGAGGTGGCGGTCCGGCTGCATTGTTAGGAGTGCGCACTCTACCAGTGGTCGACATCTGCTCCGGTGGGCTGCTTGCCTAACCCCTGTAATTAAACAACTGCTTCGCTTCACTCGGCCGAGGTGTCCCACCCCATCCCCTTTGAGATGTTGAGCAGAGTCTGTGTGCACCTTTTCCCCCCCTTCTAATACAACATGGGACATTTTCCATGGAAGAACCAATTATGCGCAGCCCGCCATTGTTTTGATTTTTCCTTTCATGTTTAATCTGCTAGCCTGTAATCCATTTAACCTTTACACAGACATTTGAATTTCCAGTCAGGGAAATAAACTGATAACAACCATGTTTATTAGAAACAAACAAAAAAATAACATCTTACTGCTGCAAATAAATTGCAACTTTCATCCATCCTTAACTGTGAACTATTAAGACAAAACAAAGAGTTTCATCCAAGTGTGAGAGTGCATGCATGTGTTTCAGATGACGGCTACTGCTCAGACTTTGCCAACCGCGCGACCCTGGGCTTTCTGGTACTCCTGTTGTAGACTGGACAGGACCTCACGGTGCTGCTCAGACTTCTTCTCCATGTCTTTCAACAGTGTTTCATACCTTTGACTGTACAACAGAGAGAAAGGAAACAGAAAATGTGTTTTTTAGTAAACAGGGAATCTACATTCTTAACTATTTCCATAAAGTGTATATGATTTTCAACAACTTCCGAAGAACATGCAGATATCTAAATATCTTTCAGGTTAGCAGGTTTAAAGAAGGCCTATATGGGCCGACTTTGATAGGTTCTTAAAGCAGAGAATTGGATACAATTTGGGTTTCTCAGGAATTAGTTATGACATATGTACAGGGCTCGAAACGTTTCTGCTTTGTAAAATAAAAAATGTATCTGCACTGGTATTAGGGCGGGGCGATATTTAGTCTCATATCATGATAATGATATAATATATTGCCAAGTCCTAACTGGTATATTTATTATTTTGGCGTCTTATACTTACTACACATACTATATTTCAATTTTAAGTGATTGTCTTTCAATATTTTTAAAATGTGATTCCTGTCTATACAAAGCACTTTAAATTAAATGTGTTAAATATGTTTAAATAAATAAAGTTGCCTTGTGTGTGTGAGTATAAGAGTATAAAACGTGTCTGGAAAATAACTAGTGTGCACAATGCACAATCCACATAATCTACGGTTGAATTCAAAATTTAATTTTAATATTATGGGACATGCATGCAAATGAATCTGTGACAACAGAACTCATGTACACCTCTCAATGGTAGTATATAAACACAAGATACACATATTGTGGTGGCATATACAGCTAATTCAGTCAAATGAATTGCTTCTATTTCAACTGTTTCAATTCAATTATATTTATTTTAAGTGTAATGATAATCAGTAAACACAACTCACATCTCTCCGTTAATATATTCTAGCCTCTTTGCCACAGTTGCCTTCGCCTCATCCAAGTCTTGCTTCACAAGTACCGGGCCAATAAGCTTATATACTGTGTTTGCACACTCCAGCAGGTCCAGCTCCTAAAACAAATGTTACAATAACACCGGTTTAGTTAATTGTTGTAGATCGTTAGTAAACTGTGAGTTAGGTGATATGTTATTATATAAGAATGATATAATGAACCATACCTCTTTGACTATGTTGTTCTCAGTTAACTGTGCCTCCAGCTTCTGTCTGGCTGACATGCTTTTACTGACATCTGCATAAGAATGACATGTGTATGATAATTATAGTATAACAATATGTTATAACAAGAATATGGGTACTGTCATACTGTCATTACACAGATGCAACGATGCCATCATTAGAAATGAAAATGGATATAAAAATGTGCTCGACAGAGCATGGCAGATATTTCAACAAGATGTCCAGTAGCTTCGACTCATAGCATGTACCTTTCTGCATCTGTTTGTATTTCTCCACCTCCGATTGCAATTTCTTCTGAAGTGCCTCTGCCATGTTTATAAAACAGTTGCTTAAACCCGACCAATGAGTCAATTAAACGAAAAGCTTAGGCAAATGTCACAAAACAAATGCTTTAGCTATACTTTCAGCTAACAGGAAGGAGGAGTGGTTCGACCGGATATGGCACCACACTTCAAAATAAAATACAATGTGCAGGATCCGTTTATTAAAAATAATAAACATTTACTGGAAATGAATAATAATGCAATACACCCGAACTCTACTGTTCATCCGCTCACGTCATTTGTGTAAAACTGTGTACATTTAATCTCGCCACTGACGGGTAACGCTGTGTGGACATCCACCGCAGCGCCGCTGACGACATTACATTGCGACGCCAGTTCAGTTCTCATCGCCCTGAGTTGAAAATGGCTTCCTCGTTTTGGAAAGGGATTGTCGGCGTCGGACTTCTTGCCTTAGCCCACGCAGCCTTCTCGGCAGCACAGCGTAAGTCTCGACGGCGGGTGGTGGCGTGGACCCCGGCATTGTCGTGGTTATTAACAATCCGCGACGAGGGGTCCGTGGTACAGTGTCCCGGCACACCGCAGAGTGCGGCCTCTGGGCTGACGGCTGTGTGGCGGCTAGCGCACTTTAGCTCGGCTCACAATCAATGGCTTTCATGCACTGCTCAAATGTTCCCATCCAAAGGTCTGGTAAATACACTTCATGTAAGAAGAGCGCTTCCTCGGTGTCTCGCTTCACGAGAGCCCGTTTTATTTAGTCCAGTGTCGTGTGTCTATGTGTTATTATATTATTATTATAATAACATAGATTATGTTATCTAACGTTTTTTTTCTCTTTATTTCAGACCGATCATACATGCGCCTCACAGAGAAGGAGAATGAAATGTTACCGATAGATGTGAGTTATTTTTTAATCCTGTCATGACTTCCCACAATTATATGTCCGTGTTGTACAAGTCGTCTGAATTGTCGTTGATCGTGCCTTCGCAGATTGTCCTACAGACGTTATTGTCGTTTGTCATGACCTGTTATGGTATTGTCCACATTGCTGGAGAGTTCAGAGAAATGGACGCCTCTTCAGAGTTGAAAAACAGGTACGCTTCATCATCTTCTTCATCACGCCGAAGCCCTCTCAGATGCATCATGTCTTTGTTGCACATGACATCACTTACGCATGGACATGTACCGTGTAGCCTACTACATTTAATCATTTGGAAGAATGTTTATGATTTATGATATTCAGTAAATACTATTGGGGGAAAAACAGTCGGAACCCATTGAAAATGACAGAAGTGATAATTGGTTAATATAAGAATATAAGATCTGTTTCTATCGCCATTGAAATTCTTGATACATCTCGAACATACAGTGAGTATAGTCTGGTGGTGAGGGTGGCTGCCATCCTGTAGAATCAACCTAACCCCTACCTGCTCATCGATGATGTATATAACACCATTCACTCCCAAGTCGCTTCGGATAAAAGTGCAAAAATGCAACGAGTCCAGCGCAAAACATGGTTTAGGATCAAAATACGAAAAAAAAAACACTGTTGAACCGTCAAACCGCTGCGTTTACTGTTCAACATGTTCAACGTGTTCATATCTCCTCTTCCAGAACATTTGACACGCTCCGGAACCACCCGTCGTTCTACCTGTTCAACCACCGGGGAAGAGTGCTGTTCCGCACCCCTGAGCAGGAGGCCTCCTCTGCCCGCAATCAACAGGCCCTTCCAAACCCGCTACGACTACGCAAACTGGAACATTTTCAATGACACTGGCCTCACACATGTCCTCTTCTATGCCCAGATGAGTGTGGTTTTTTGTCTAGATCGAAAGGCAAAGTGAGAATTGATTCCTGACCCCCCCGTTCTTTAATTGGCCTTGTACATAAACTAATATGCTGGCTTTCCATGCGTCTCTCTGACTCTCTCTCTCTCTCTCTCTCTAGCTATCTCTCTCTCTCTCTCTCTCTCTCCATGAAACCCATCATTACTATATTTAACAGATTGTGCCAACCCTTCCATTTTGTTGTCAGGCAGATTTGTTTTGTATGAGTCATCATAACCCATTTTGAGTCTTAAGATTTGGAGACGTCTGCCCCTTGTATTGTTTCGCGTCCCTTCTGACCAGAAACCGGGCTGTGGACCGCGTCCCTCCTGGGCAGAAACTTTATCGATATCCATTGTTGGAATGAGGGGCAAGGCATGTCCCATGAACCGGCGCCCATGTGACCAGGCCGCTGCAGTTTCTTTGTTATTTATTTATTGTCAACAGAAGTTGTAAGATCTAACAATGGACACTTGACTTTTGAGAGAATACCATAATAATTTCCTGCGGACTGTCCGAGTTTAATTTGTTCTTCTGTGTGCACTGAAGGCTTGGTCCATGAGGTCAATGGGTATCCAAACAAGGCAACATGGGAGAGCATTAAACTGAGGAAAGTGGTGTTATAGTTGCCCTAATGATTCTGTGAACCCAAATTAGAAAGTAATGATATACTAATGATAATTTGTTCATACGATTTTTTTCCTTCATATTTGTTAAGACTAAGAAGACTTTTTAATTTAATAAAAGCAGACTGATTTTACAAATGTCAGTTTATTTTCGTTGCTTTTGGGTTCAGTTTTGTATTCTGGTGTAGTTGCAGTGACCTCTCTTTCTCACTGAAGGAGATTTGCCACAAGCTGTACAAATGTAAAGAACTGTTGAACTTTTGAAGTCTTCTCACATGGTTTTGAACAAATGTCTGCCTGTTTCTAGATCCTAGTAAAGATTTTGTTAAAGAAAAACACTTCCATGTGCATGTTGACATTGACCACCACCCCAGCTGGGTTTTTTTTGGGGGGTGGAAGTGGTTCCATTTTAAACCAGATATTACTCATACTTATCATGCAGATATCAGTACTATATTTGGGGAGGTTGAACCAGACATCCAGTGATGATGGAACAGTTATTAATATAGTGCACGGTCCCCTGGTTTAAAACATGGAAGCAACAAAAAAAATGGTGGACTGGGGACTCCATTTTGCCACCATAACTGCATTTCCTTCTTGGACAATTTAATTTTAGAGGTTAACTATTTAAGGATTTATATATATATATATATATATATATATGAATGATATAGTGAATACATTAGCATGGTCAAGTGGGTTGTATGGGTCTTTGACTTCCGAAGTGCTCCTTGTTCACAACAGCTTGCATACTTACAGTAACAAACCTTTCTCCTCCCCATAATGTTTATTGTGTTTTGATTCCTTAGCAAGATGTGCTCTGATTAGCAAAGGTAAAAGTAGGTTCTCATTGTGTATGCAAATTATGCATTTCTTTGGGCAATAGAAGGCCATGAGTTAGAATATACAGCAATGCACAACAATTGGATACAACATTCTGCATTTGTATGTTTTTTTGTTTGTTTTTGTTTTATTAAAAAACGTACGATTCATAAAACCTTCCATATTTATACAACTTTTCTTTCAAAATACTTTAATGCTCTGCAATGGGTTTCACAAAAATATTCAATATTTTGTATGAACATTAAAAAGTAGTTTACATCTTATGTATAACAGGAACCAATCCAAACAAATTGGTATGCTTCACCAACGCAGTCGAGTGTAAAATGCAGCGGAGTGCAGCTGTGCAGGTTCAGGAACAGGTTCAGTGTCTGTCAACTGGTCTGGCAGACGTCTGGCTTTAACGGACAACAGTTCCACTTGTGTCGAGTAGAGTCCATAGAGCGCTTGTGCCACTGGTTGTGAAGGACAGAGGAGTTGCTTTACAGGGGTGTTGAAGTATCTGTTAGAATCCTACCACAAAAAAATGGACCCCCCCCCCCCCC
>OMNR01029353.1:1837-12494 GCA_900303205.1 Mora moro
ACTGTCCACATCGTTCCGTGATAGGCCAGCCACACACAGAGCTCCTCCCACACACAGAGCTCCTCCCACACAGAGTTCACTGCATCTCTGCCGCGCCAGCGCCACACACACACACACACACACACACACACACACACACACACACACACACACACACACACACACACACACACACAGACTCGCCACCGTCACAGGCAGCCGCTCTGTCCACAGGGATTAACAGCTCAGACTCTCACTGCTTCTACACAGGTCAGGTGAGGAGTTTCAAAATCCAGTGGGCATTTATTTACAATAACAAAAAAAAGTAAGCAAAAACATTAACAATTATAAATAAGCTTATAAAGCTGATGCTCTTCCTTTGCCAGTCACATTGTCCAATAGAATCCAGGTTCTGTAATTGGCCAAAAAGGAACTTATTGGTGAAATCTTGACTGTAAAACAGGGGCTTGGCAAAGTTGAGATTTGAACACCTAAAGGCCTGTTCACACTCACTGGTGCACTTGGTATGAACCCGTTTTCTTTGTAAGGTCTGTCAATGGTGCAGTGAGTGTAGCAAAGTGGGGAATGAATCTTCTGTACCACCCTATTAATCCAAGAAATAACCTCACTTGTTTCTTGGTCTCAGGTTGGTGTATCATCTCGATGGCCTTTAGCTTTTCCACTTGTGGTTTAATCTGCCCCTTCCCAATGAGGTACCCGAGATATCTCAGCACTTCTTGGGCCCAGGAGCACTTCCCTTCTTTGATGGTTAGACCAGCCACTTGGATCTTCCCCAGGACGTTCTAGAGGTGGTGCAGGTGGGCCTCCCAGCTCTCACTATAGATGACGACATCAAGGTAGCAGCACTAAATCTAGCACAGTCTTTATTGTCCAATTGTCAATGGGCACCTGCCATTAGCCCTTACACAGATCTAAGGTGGTGATATGTCTGGCTTTTCCCAGCCTCTCCAGCAACTCATCAATATGGGGCATAGGGTATGAGTCAAAACTGGAAATACTATTCAGTTTCCTCATGTCAGAACTAAATCTGGGTTTCTGGGGATTCTTTGGAACTAACCCTATTGGGTTAGACCACTCACTTTTTGATGGTTCGATCACTCCCATATCAAGCATTGATTGGACTTCTTCTTGGCTCCATCATTTTCAGTCAGATATTGAAGTTTCTAATTCAGATATTCTTCAAAGTTTTTTATTCAATCTAGAGGAATATGAAGTATTTCTTATGAAGCATTGTTTTGAGTCTCAGAGATACCTAGCGTCATCCACTGACTGTGTGGGAGAAATTCTTCTTCTTCTGGGCTAGTTGTTGTCGAACTTTCCGCACACTGTTCTTTAACTTTAACATGCTAAAACTTCAAATAATGTTGAGTCAAAAGTCAAACTCAAAGAGAGTTAAATCAATGTGAATAGGTTTACTGAAGAATCAACAGATTACAATAAACTGAGCTGGTCCATGGAGCAACTTCCGCTAGATAGTGAATACAGTTTCTTATATAGTGGTGGCTCCCCCATGATTACATAATGGTTACCATAGTTACACCCTATTTTTAACATAATTTTTTTTAATACACCATTATATCTTGCTATCCCATCGCTTAGTCTTCTCCTGTATCTTAGTTTTCTTTGCCACTCTGCCAAGAAAGTGATATGTGCAACGGTATGTTGCCAATTACTAACATTCTAACTCTTAATTAATTAATTCACTCTTTGATTTGTTGAAACAATTCTAAACATTTTAGGTCAGCTTGACATCCCATCCATCAACAGTGAATACATTGTTTTGATATATCAGGGATTTTTTAATTCATTACATTTTTGAGGGATTTTTTTATATAGATATAACCAATCATTGAATAGCAAATAATAATTGCTATGAGAATAAAATGAATACTCTTTGGTTGTTGGGAATATTAGCCTCCAAGTATCTTTGGGGGTCCTATTTTAACAACAAACTCTTGAGATGCCTACTGCTTAATAGTACATTTGTAAATCACGCGACAATATCAAATAAAGTCTCCCGAAAGTAGCCTGTGTTTAATATAGCAGATTTTACAAACTATTAAAAAAACGGATGTATACCTTGAAAATTTTAATTTACAAACAATTGAAGTGATTTGAAGTATGCCTATTGTATTATTGAAGCCAATACAATGAGTGAGATGCCAAAGTGAAGTTAAATTAGGCCTATACAAATGGAGAGTCACTAGTAAGGCCTAATAAAAAGTAATAAAACAGCAGTAAATGGGTTATAATGCTTCAAATCTGTTATGACAACAAAACCTCACCCAGCAAAAATAGCATATATAGCTTTATTGCTTATAGCAATATAAGCTGTTTTATAGCAGTGTGGCGGCAATTTGGAATAATGTGAACACCAGAACACCAGAATGCGAGTCATTTTGGATAACTTAACAAAAGCTGGAAAAAACACTCTTTGCTGTTTGACACTGGGCTTTGAGCAAGGTGATGTCACCGTGTTTTTCGTACACTTTGGCACACTTTTGCATCTTGGACACATCCATGTAAAGGGGGATGAATGAATGATCAAATGCCTGGACTGCATCTATCAGTTCCTCATTCTCTGAGAAATACCTGTTAAACTTGAAAATGAAGCACTCAAATATTTCAAAATACAGCCTTTTTTCCTTGTCCTGGTGGCCTTCCATTTGTCTCTGGCTGCTTGTAGATCCAATGATAAAACCTGACAATGCTTTGGATACAGTCCAGAGACTGAGAGTTGTTCAGGTCGCGGCGGGGGAGGAGGAGTTGTGTTGCTCGGTAAGCCCACTTCTGGGCTTCATGTGTTTCGCCGTTCTGCATCTGACCTTAGCCTCTCCAGTTGGCTTTGTGTACTCTTAATAAGAGTGGTGGCTGTGTATTTGTCTGCAGTTGCTCAGACCAGTGGTTCCCAACCTTTGACTTTATGTGTACCACTAAATTGTCATTCAAATGGTTAAAAAAATAGCAAACGTTAATACACAGTTATTACTGCAAGAAGGCCAGTGGGAAACAGTGGAAAAACACAAATTCACAAAACATCAATGGAACATGGACTTTACAATGGAAAACATGACGGAATGTACAAAGCAACACTATTTTTGAAATAATAACAAGCCATAATACTATATTTACTGAATAATATTTATAATATATTTATTTTCAATGATCTATATTATTTCATTTTATATTATTTATATTAGTCTATTTCAAGAATAAAATTCCACTTATCACCTGCAGTACCCTCGCCTACCACAAAAACACTGGCTCAGACAACCCATAGGTCAGACTTCAGGTGCTTCTGTAACAAATGTACTGTACTAAATCCTAAAATGACCATCATATGTCATCAGAGCTTCAGTCTAAATACTGGCTTCTCCGACAACAATGCTACAGCCAGTATGTTGTCCTTTCCATTTCCTTTCCGATTTCCAAACAAATTGGCACGCAAACACAGCGTGCTACAGCCATGGAATTAAGCAAACAAACTGGATCAACTGAGATTGTAATAGATTCTACCTGACCTAAAAAGCCTCGTCCTCTTTTGAAAACGCTCCATGACCACAGTCGTGCACAGGTGAATCTTGGAGTTGCATTTGAAAGATGGAGGCAGCTTAGAGCCCAAAATGATTTCAAGATGGATGCCAAGTGACAAGTGCCCTCCAAGTGCAGTGCCTTTTGGGGGGGCACAGTTGCCTGAAGTCAGCCTGTGCAAAAGGCTCAAGGAACATGAAGACGTACAGACAGTGAGGCTTAAACCATTGCTAGGCAACGTCCCTTTTTCTGGCTTGTAGAGAACAGCTGTTAGCCTAATTAAGAGTTTAGATGGTTAAACAGTAAATTCCTAACATGCTAAGTTTGGTTGATTTTCTAAGTTTGTGTGCATTCATGACCACAAGTAAGCACTAATTTGTGTATTGTGAATATACTTAGATACTGTTGGCAATTTATACCATAATGTCTTAATTTACTAGCTGTTTTTGTAGCAATTTACCAGTGAGATTGTCATCAAGCAGTAACCTTTTATCAGGTTTGCCTGTTGGACAGAGACAAGCCCTTGCTGGGGTTCCTTTGGAGGGACCTGAAGACAGATGAACCACCGTCAGTGTACCAGTGGGAGGTCCTGCCCTTCAGGATGACGTGCAGTCCCTGCTGCGCAATCTTCACTCTCCAGAGACACGTCATAAACTCCTCAAAACCAGGAGAAGATGTCCGCCACAGTGTTTCTATGTCGACAACTGTCTGCAGAGTCTGCCCACTGAAGAAGAAGCAAGTAGCCTCGTGACCAAGCTGAAAGCCCTCCTAGCCACAGGTGGCTTCAAGATCTGCCATATATACATATATACATACAAACACACAATCCAGTAAAATCGATAGATTGAACTAGCCAGTCCCTAGCAATGAATCCCCTAAAGAGAAGCGCTACTTAACTAGCTGGCCAGGTAGTTACAATCTGTTCCATTGTTACACAAAGAAAAGTAACCATTAATAACGGGTTGGTTCGCTGAACTATGTCGTTCATCTACCTTGAAAACATGACAAACATACATTTAAACATGCAAAGTGCCTATTATTAGAAGCCAGGTAGCAACGTCATACCTGCTGTACCCCTAACATCCGGGTCCTACTGGCTACATTCCACCCCTAGAAATGTGTTGTTGTCACGACGATAACTCAACCTCTCCGTGTGTGTTCTTATAAAAAAACTGGAAATCAGCACCCATCTAGCTCTCCCCCTGGGTTAGCACCAGGCTACCTAGCACAAATTTTGGCATTCGGTGCGGTTTGGGATGGTAAGCGGCTGTGACCCGGCTGGAGCACCTAGGGGGGCTAGCTCCCTGTGCTGCCTCTGTTAGAGCCTCAGCCTGCCTGGAGCAGGTTCTGGATCAGGTCGCCCTCTTGGCCGAGTGCCAGGCTCATGACGTTCTTCCTCCAAAAGCAGGACCAAAAATTCTCCAGAGGTATCAGAGGAAGAACTGCCTGACAGCCCTTGGCTTACCCTCTCTTGTTCCCAAGGGATATATCTCAATTCTGTTCTGTGGACCTGATGGACTGGACCATCTTCATATTCAGGGATGACTGAGTACACCACACCATGGTGGGGGCAGCGGCTGACCACTCTGTATATGCATGGGTCCCAGAAATCCTGTATTTTGTGCTCCACACGGAGGACAGTGGTACCCGTGGGGTATTGCTCACCAACACAATGGGAGAGGAATAGGGGCTGCAGCTTTCTCTGATTACCTGACTACCAGGCAATTGCTTAATGTGGGCCTTTACAGTCTCATACTGAGAGGGAGGGAGGTATGGTTGATGGACAGGGGTGTTGTCCACTACAGGAATCTGATGAGGGTAGTGCACTCACTTCCCCTTCATCTTGAGAGAATAAGGACTGGTACGTAAACAGAGGAGCATTAACCTCTTGACTGCTCAGTTAGTCCATCAAGAGCTGGTAGTTCCAAATCCGCTGAGACCTTAGGGGCTGATTCAGCTAAATGTGTGGAAACATGGGCAGTGCACAAGGGTACTGAAGGTTCAAAGGAAATGGCTGTTGTGGCCTTTTGTCAGAGGTGTGTACTCAGAGGACACAGGGACTGTCTGCACAGTGTCAATCACTTGACGTGGGGAAAGCCATACGTCACTGCTCCCAACATTAGTGATAGGAGCATGCAAAAAAAGGGGGAAAGGAGTAACCCAGTAGGGAGGGACCCTTCGTTGGGCCCTAGTGTCTCAAATAGGAACTCTGTGGCAGAGGGGAGCTGGGGACAAGTGACTGGAACCATGGATAACGTACCAGCAGAAATGCAAATAGGGAGTCTACCTTGTACTTTTACTTTAAAGGCTGAAGATGAATTGACTATGGCTTCAACCTTTTCACAGTGACGGATTACAAGCTACTGTATGGGTCGGTTTGGAATAGCCGAGGACATTGCTACTCAAAAAGAATGCAGTAACAGTCACCGAGGACATTTATCCCTAAGATGCCTGGAGTTACAGTCTTATGGCTTCTAATAGCTAAATCAATACATCGAAATACATCTTTAACAATTAGCACACCCCTCTTGGGCACCCACTGGTCCAGGACCATAATGTCTAGCTCAATGTAACCCACATACGGGATGTCTAAACTGTTGGCAGCTTTTAACCCAAACCACTGACAATCCCTCTTCATAAACACATGAATAATCATCTCTAGTTCAGGCTGTGAAACAACACTTAGTTCAGGCTGTGAAATGACTTACGTTTATCAATGTTTCTTAGACGAAAAAAACATGTCTGGGTCAATGATCTGATGTGTTGGTTGAAGTACATGGTCTGATCAAATATCACACCGAGATTTTTAAGATTAGTCTGTACAGCCGAAGAGAGGGACCCAATGGACTGGACAACTTTGGAAGCTACACAATATGAAGCAACAATAAGGACCTCAGTCTTATCTGCATTCAACTGTAAAAAGTTGTTAGCCAGCCAGTCCTTGATGGCAGTCAGACAGTTGTTCAAAACAGTCTGTCAGTATCCTCAGGTTTAAAGGAGAAAATTAAAAATTCCTGATAATATCACCTAAGGGAAGCATATACAAGGCAAACAAAATAAGACCCAAGACAGAACCTTGAGGCCAGATTCCTAACCCTCTTCTATACGATAGCATGAGAAAAGGATGTTAAAAGGTGTTTAGTTTCACTACACTAGTAACGTTAGTTAATAACGTTAGTTAGAAATGCTAGTTTGCTAGGGCTAATGAGCTAGAGTGCTAACAGGCTAGTGTCTCTCATGTCTGTGTACTGTTTCTGTGGCAATGGAAACATGTACACAGAGGTCACCCATGACAAACCTTTCATGATCATTTTTGGTGGTGTTAGGCAAATCTATGCACCTTTTTGTGATATGTCACGCCCACTGCCATGCCCCCCTTTGGCTGATTTGCATGAAAAGTTTCTCACTTCTTACATGACCCATAAGGAACCTACCCACCAAATTTGGTGCAAATTCATGCTCACCTTTTTGACATAACCTGCACAAAGACAGACAGCCCTTGCACTTGTTCCTATGGAACCCAATCTGTCATTTTTTTCTAAAACCTTTACGACCTTCAAAACTATAGATTACATTTTTAGACTTGTGGGCAGAAGTTCTCCTGCTAAAACTGGGGTTTACTTACCTTTTAAACACATTTTTTTTTACATGTATTTAAAAACATGTAAAATGATGCCGTCGTTTTAGTGATCACTATCTTGTTGTTTGTAGTGTTTTAATAGCCAACATTAAACCAAAGAGTGCCTTCTGACATTTTTCCAGTGCCTTACTGCTTTAAGTTTTAGATTCGTTTTTTTCATTTTTTTGGAAAGGTTTTAGAATGTGAAAACAGGATTATACATCTCTTAAGCAGTGGTGGGATTATGAAAAGGTTGAGATAAAGCACCTTTGTCAGCAGTATACTCTCAATGTCACACGGTGTCACACATTACTAGATCTATTAACAATCTGGAGATTGAAATAGTAGAACTGCAAAGACTAGCAGAGTCTGGAGGAGCCCTAGTTCGATCACACGTGCAAACCAAATGGATGCACCATCAATGTCCTTCTCTATTGTAAAGAAGAATGGCCAGAGTAAACAGATTCATACTTTCACGTGTTCTGATATACAGATCCAGGTGCCATCTGTAAAACAAGCAGCTTTATTCCAAGCTGTATAGCACTGAATACCAAGAGGACAAAGACCTAACCAACACCTATCTCCAAGGTTTACCACAGGTTTCTAGTGAATCTAATGCTGATTTGGAAAAATCACTGGTGGTGGAAGAGTTACATGCGGCCCTGCATAGCATGGAATGGGGAAAAGCCCCAGGTGTTGGACTCTCAGTTGAATTATATAAAGCCTTTTGGAATGAGTTATGTAATGACTTTTTAATGGTTTTAAATTAAAGTTTTAATGATCAAGGTTAATAAAAGTTTTCACCTTTAAGCTGCAGAAAGGCAGTATGACAAAATCATGAAAGAAAATATAAAACATTGGCATCCTGTATCCCTCTTGTGTACCAACGGCAAGATTATATCTAAAGCTCTGGCCAACAGGCTGAGAAAAGTGATGATACTATGTGCCTTGTAGGTCTGTCTTGTGTCTTTAATTCGAGATATTTGGCCATCTCTAGTTCTTTGGGCTCGGATACTGGTCTTATTTCTATAGACAAGGAAAAGGCATTTGACCGGGTTGAACATCCATACCTTCGGAAAACTTCAGAGAGTTTCGGGTTCAGTCCAGGTTTCATTGCTATTATCAAAGTTTTGTATGGGACAGTGCGCTGAAAGTCAATGAAGGACTGAGCACTGGTCTGTTCAGCAGGGTTGCACTCTTTCTGGTATGTTGTATGCATTTTCTATTGAACCAATGCTACATAAGTATGTGTATATATTGAAGGGATCATTGGTAACCTGATGCACCAGATGATTTGCCATTTTTCCCATCTGGGAAGTCATCATTTGAAACTGTTTCAAAAAATACTTGGCAGGTGCTTGGATGAACCATCTGTATCGCTGTCTATCATGGGTATCACCGTCTATCACAGGCTAACTTCAACCAATCAGAGCAACAAACTTCTCGCTGTCGTCACACCTAAACCACGCCCGTAGTCCGAACCACTGTGGTTCGACCACAAGCACGTAACTTGAAGCCTGGCAAGATGGATTCTTACGTGATCTCGCGAATCCAGCTGCCTCGCAAGGTAAGATCATTGGAGGAAGTAATTGGAGGACAGTGGACATTGCAGGACCCAAGCTCAGTGAGGAAGAAGCCCTACTTTCTAGGACAAAAATATTGGCAATATATAAAAGCAGGAAGAATAAAGTTGAGAATTGTCAGAATCAAAAAGCAGTCCCCACATTTGTTGCTTTAGTGAAAGCTAGAGTATGGGTAGATTTCCGATTTTACAGAACAATTAATAATATCACTGAGTTCACACAACAGTGGTGCTGCACACGCTTCAAACATTATCACTCGATTGGATGGATGTTATCAGTGGTTATCAGCCCCATAGCTATGGGTCAGTCGGTGCCTACTCTACCTACCAGTAGATTCAGAGGTTCAGATCAAACATCACATGGTTGACCACTGATACCAATTTGAGAGGAGTCCAGATCCAGTACGTAAGAGAAATCCATATCTATGCAGCTTGGGCCACACCCCCTTTAAAAAAGTTAATCTGATTGATGATATAGGTCTGGGAAGAATTTCATATCAAAATCTCAAATTGCCGCGGGGTGAGACGTCACAAGATGGAGCATTTGATTATGCTTTGTGAGTCACTTCCTGTAGAGCTAGAGCCCCCAAATTGATCATCTGATAATCAACTATACGAATCAATGATAACGGCCCTCTGAACCTACTGGTAGGTAGAGTAGGCACCTACTGACCCATATACATGGGGCTGATAACCACTGATAATGTCCATTCAATTGAGTGATAACGTTCAAAGTGGGTGGGTCCTACAATGAAAGCATTTGCTATGTCACTGATGGCATTCTAACATTTAGCAGAACCTTTGCTTGAAAAGCAATATTGTGTTGTGTTGAGGTGAATCTGTTGAGAGTGTATACCATTCTTGTACCATGTATTCATTATTTGTGTTTTTTAAATAATTTAATATTTTATGTATTTTTATGTATCTATTGAATAATTTATTTTTGGATCTTCTTACCAAAAACGATGATAATAATGAAATGTATATATATAGTTTTAAAAAAAATCTCAAAATCTCTCTCTCCCTCTCTCTCAAAACTTGTCTCTCATTCCTGTTTGTTCCTTTTCTAATTCTCCCTTAAATCTCTATCTACCCCTCTCCCTTTCTCCCGCAAACTCCCGACAGCAGTAATCTTTCTGGTACCATCTCCTCGAGCCAAGAGTGGCTTGATTCCTCCAATCTGCAGGGGCTCTTCCACTCAGGAACTAAAAGACTAGGGAGATTCTGTGGGTTACCATTAGCCACACGGCCTTCAGCAATCAGCCGCCTCTCCAATCGAAAGTGTCTATTGATGGAACACATGCTCAAACACACAGCCTTGCGCCAAGACAAACAAAAAGGGCATTTGTGTGTTCTGCACCCTCGGCATGGAACACGGTGCAGAGTGTCTTGAAACTAAATGAACTAACTTTGCTAAATGCTTTTAAATCGAAAATGAAAGAATTAGAGACCTAAATTAGAGTGCTTAAGATGTCAATGTTTTTAATTTGCCTGATTTTGAAACTGACTCCTAGAAATGTCTCTTTTGAAATATGAGTTCCTTATGCTTGTTTTTTTGGTTCTAGTTAGTTTTGTTTCCTTTGTGTTTTCTGTCTGTAACTATGTGTTTTGTATTAATGGTGCTGTCTGTCTTAACCAGGTCTCCCTTGAAAAAGAGATTCTTAATCTCAAGGGGTCTCTCCTTGTTAAAAACAGATAAAATAAATAAAACTAAATATTGACCTGAACAAGTCATACCCCTACGAGTCATACGAGTCATACCCCTACGAGTCATACGAGTCATACGAGTCATACCCCTACATTAAACAGTGCCTAACAGAAGGCTGGCATGAAAGAAAACACGTGTAGTTCTACTTCACCGCAGGTGAGTACAAAATGTGTTGAAACCTTTTTTGTGTTTTGTGTCTCCCCAAGCATTTCTAACA
>OMNR01029460.1:1963-13266 GCA_900303205.1 Mora moro
TGGCAACCAAACAAACACAGGTGCCCACGGCAAAATGTTGGCACACAACAGCATAGAGTTCTACTATCAAATATTTACTTGAACTAAACAAGGAAAATACCATAGCCTACCTGTGCTATTATTACGGAGGCCCGTTTGTGTTTAGACAATGGTGGCACGATTCGCTGACAAAATGAGGAGAGGGCTGGTGGTGATGGATTGGACCTCTTTCTTGATAACAGAAAATGTGAAATGGACTGAATGTGCGTTTCTTCCCCCCCCCCACCCACGATGGCCAAGATTGTGTTTGATTGATTAACGCTGCTCACCTATTTCAATGTCAAGTCAAGAGGACTTTTTTTTCGTGTCGGTTATTGTGAGTCTGATATTCTATTTTGCAGTTAATTTATAACAGATTATAATAGATTTGTCATGAGTCACTTAATTGTTTTTCTTTCGGTTCTCTCTTCTCTTGTTCTCTAGTTTGTTTTAACTTGCCTTTGTTACTGTGTCACACACTGCTTTTATTTCCTACTGTTTTACCTCCACACACAACTGGCTGGTTGCCAAAACAGATAATCACTAATCACCAATCAACCTAGTCAACTATCCTATCCTACCACTAAACTAGCTAAAGCTGAAACCAAATAAGTTGAGAAAACAGTTGCCGAACCAGCCACCAAACTACATCATACGTCATCATACTCATCATCAAACCTAGCAGGTTTGGTGGTTGGCCATGTGAAAAAACGATCATGTCGTTTCTCGTTTTCGTCTTATTTAAATTCCCAGCAATTACAAAGCATAAAAGGATTGAAAATGCAGAGTCTCTGAAAGAGCTTCTGCATGACTGAATTTTGTCTCACTCCACTACAATTACCACTTGTGTTACTCTGTCTCACTGCCTGCAAATCTAATGGAAGCACCTAGACACGCGACGCCATACGCATGTCCCCCAACTTGGTCACTGACTCGTCACTAGGTGTAGTATATGGTCTGTATAGTGCAAGAGCAGTTGTGCACCTGATGACTGCATCAGAGATGTAGCCATCATAGAGCTTGTTCTTTCCACAGTGGATTTGAACCATTGGGTGTTTATTGCGCTCTGCAATGAACAGTTTGGAGTTTGTTAACAAAGACTTTGGTGTGCACTGTATGTTGTGACTTTAGGCAATCAACTATGTTATTGGTTGCATTTCTATATCGGTTAAAGGTGTTACTATTCGTTTTTATAATGTGCTTATCATTGACATTCCTAGGACCGGCAGGGACATTGGACTCTGCCATAAATCCAAATGGAAGTTATTATAATTGCTAGCCTTTTGGATAAACGCTGGTATCTGCATGTTCTGAACTGTACTGTTTACTGCTGTATTCCAGAGCATTTCAAACAGCATTTCTAACAATAAAGAACTATATTTAGGGTTTGTGGTGCCTTTTGAATCCAACTCTAACAAAATGTAATTGTGATAAAGGGCTGGACAAATACAGTTTTTCAAGTGCAAAGACAATGAAGAAAGGAGTTTTCCCACAACATTTCTCAAAAGGCAGACAAACAAGTCAACAAAATAAAGGCTTCATTAAATAAATAAATACATAAATAGCCTAATCTAAAAACATATACATATATATGGGTGTATGACTGAATTAATGAATGGGTGGCTGGGTGACTAAAGCAATTCATTAACGGACACACACCTAAACACCCACAAATCCACCAATAAATACACATTTTGTTTAAATACAGGGAAGAGAATGATGTGTTTGCTTATTCATTCTTAAGTATCGGTATCCGCTGATGACACTCCCGTCCCCCAGGCCTGCCATTCCCCACCAACCCCACACTCTCAAACTCAACTCATCCCTCCCTCTGGAGCTGTCAGATTTACTTCCAATTAACGTATATCTGTTCCAGTCCAATGACTCAACACAAGCACTGCTGCTGCCGTTGCTGCTGCTGCTGCTGCTCCCAGCTCACAACTTTGCAAACTATCTGCTGTTGCCATGGCGTTTGTCTTTTTTTCCCCTTTTCCTGCAGCGGCCCAGTAACTCGAATGTTTGTTGTTTATCACTTCAGGTGAATGAAGCCAGAGCTCACCTCCCACCACCGACATGGGCAAGGTAAAAAGTGAAAAAAGGAAAAAGATTTCCGCTTCGGTAAGTCCCTCACATTGTACTGCTTCACACGTCGCCTTCATCATTTGTTTGTGGAGCTTAGTATGCAAGAAACTATGTATTCTCATGACGATGATATTCACTCACACACTCTGATCTTTGATCCCACACCTGGGTAGCTCGCTGGGGCAGCTTATCGCTAACAACTGTAGCTGAGACGTTTGTTCCCCACAGGAGAAATCAATGATTTCTAAGAGCCATCGGTTAGAACGGCAAATACTCATAGACACAGTACGCAAACCTTTGTGACGTTGAGAAACCTGCAGAGCATCAGAGAGAGAGAGAGAGAGCGAGAGAAGGCAAGCCAGGATGGAAATATTGAACATCAGATTATAACAAGTTTTTTTTTTTCTAGCTTTTCAAATAATGTAATCTAAATCTTGATAACAATGCTGAAAAAAAGAAAGATTGTGGGGAAAACGCGGGAATGAAACCACACCTACCTCTCACCCGGCACACCGTAGGGAACCGGCAAACTGTCAGTTTAAATATTTTATCAGAGACATTTCACTGTGAGTCATGCACCCGCCATGCTGCCAACACGTTGGGTCTCAGGCAGGGGGAGATCATTTCATCTCTACAGATTGACATGGAAAATGATTCAATCTGCCTTCTGCATCACGTTTCCCCCGAAGTAATCTTTTAATTTTCGCTCCCTTTCTCATTTGGCACACAATGGACATGGAGCCATTTGGAATGTGGCGCCTCTCTCAGAGAGGACGTTCCTGTGCTCTGAGCTCAAGACCACGTCGTGCTTCCAGCTCTTCGTCTACTTCTCCGTCTGTCTACATCTGTACATATGGGAATTGTATACATCTTGCAATCAATGTATGTCCGACAAACACACGGTGCTGTTGTGCTGTTGGGTGTTTAAATGTGTGCTTTTGTGTTTGTATAATTTTCTTATTTATTGAGGAGGTTAAAGGATAACTTTGGGATTTTTCAATCTGGACCCCATTTTCCTATCATTTTGGGTCTGACTGACTATTGCAGACAACACGTTTTGAAATTGGTCCAGTATTGAGCAAGAATGATGCAAAACGTCTGCATTGTAACCCTTTGGGGCAATTCCTCCTGTCAATGTACATCCTCTAAAAAAAAAAAAGTATATATAAGCTCTTTAATCAATTCTTGGGTTGAATACTCCTTTGTGTAAACAATCATTTCAAAGCATATTCCTCTCCGTTTTACCTCCTGATTATTATTGCACCTATAAAACTTAAATAAAAAAAAAAACTGCACTGCTGAGAACTGTGACAATGTGTTAAACAAATCAATAGCTAAACAAAGTTGCAAATTGTATCTCGCAGTTGTTCTGCTCTTCTGACCTCAAATAATAATTCACTTATTAGTATTAGAGGAGAATCATTTTTTATAATTCCCCTGACTGTTTACTTCAACCCTTCATGCTCTATCTCACTGAGTGGAGAGGGAAAAACGATTTGAATTAATAAATTAAAATTCTCAAATGATAGGTTTGATTTTCCTTATCATAATTAAACCTCCACCCCTGCTGTCGATGCTTCCCTGGACTTCCATTGTCTTACCCTGTGAGTGCAGATGGAGTTTATTGTGGAACCCCAATTGAATCTGGCAAGTCTCTGGTGAAATGGTTGTCTTTGTTTAACACACTGGGAGGGTTTCATATGGCCTTTAATACTGTTTAATGTAATAGGAAAGCTCTTCTTTGATTGAAATATTTGAACTAGTTACTGAAACCGAATAAGGAGTTTACTTTAATAGAAGATTGACATTAGAGATTCAATCTCACAATAGCCTACTTCAAGAATGTATCTTTTTCTGCCTTTTTTTATTTGCAAATAAAGAACAAAATGGTGGTATAGTTGCAACATATTTCCAAAGATCACCCAATTTCTACCCTTTTATCTGTATCTTAAATATGTTTGCTTTTTTATTACATCGAAGTGGTAGAAAACTACACATTTGTGTTCAATTTCAATGCACTTATTTCCTTTTCGTAATATCAAATATTCTATATAAATAAAAGAAGGATTTTACATAACATGCAGGTATATTGCATATTATGAACCATCTTCAGGGTCAACTTACAAAATGTGCTTAAATGATTTCGCTTCCAGCTTTCATCAAGGGATTATTTTCATATATGTGCATCACTGTAACAGATTTTTTTTCTTGGATAGTTTTACTGAAATCCCCAAGAGGTAAACGCAAAATTTATGAAACCCGTATCACCTACATCACCAGTAACAATAGACTGTAAAACATACGGACGTAGCGTTCGTGAATTACGTCGGCAATCGGTTTAAACGCGACCGTTATGAAGCCGTAGATTACCCATTACGGGCGCCTACAATATAGTTTTAAATAAAACAATTTCAAAGTTTTAAATAATAAAGTTTCAGTTAAGACGGCCGTCCTCCTGTCTTGAAATGCATTGTGGGTTATCCAAGCTACTGTAGTGTCTGTAGTTTGCGACGGGATACTATTTCCAGCAAAAAAAACAGTATACTAAAAGTACCCTATAGTTTGCAAACTATAGGGTACTTTTAGTATACAGTTTTTTTTGCATACTATGCGTAAATATGATTTCGGCCTACTACGCAGTACGCTGTAGTCAGTGTACGTGAGGAGATCCCCACGGATCCCAAATGTTAGTCACTTCTGCTAAGGCTTCACAAACATGGCAAGTCATGGCTGCTGCTTGTCTGTAGCACATGTCGTGTATACACACGTTCTATAACATACAGGTTCTCCCAGGAGGCAAGGCAACTATAATTATTGGTGTACACAGATTAGTAGTATTATAGTAGTAGTACTCTACTTAGCAGGATAGGGAGTTAGTAGTAGTTAGCTGTAGTGAGTTTCAGCCATCAGGTTTTGCACCAAAAACCTGTTCTGCTAACATCCGTTGTACTGGGCCTTTAGCGCCATATTTGTCGTATTCTCATCAAGGTCACTCTCTGCGTTTAGCGTTGTTATTTATCGCACACGGCTCCTTGAGAGCCCAGAGCGACGGTTTGCAGCTATGTTTAGCAAATGAGTTTCTCAAGGATTCTCCGTCTGCTAAATCCTAAACGGAGCACTTCCAATTCCATAATAATATCAGATTATTAATATCGATGTAAACACACTCGGAGAATCGCACCCGTTCCATTCCGCACTGGAGTGCGGTGGGAGAGCTGTGACAACTGTTGCCATGGTTACGTGCCTGACGTGGTGGTGATTTGAAGGTAGTGGGGGTGTGAATGACGCGTCAGCCCTAGTCCTGCATCGCAGCCAAAGTGCTTGATGTTGGATGACAAGAATTATTCCGTCCATCGAGTTCAAATGAAAAACCTGATAATTCACCCAGACCATGAATATTCACAGATTGAAAAATTGTCCCACTTAATATTCGACCGACAAGTGTAGCTATTCTAATATTCAATAATCTTTTTTTTTTTACTAAGACTGGGGAAAACTTCTTCAGCTTGACTTGTATTATGTAGCCTATCTTAGCTTTCATGGCACACATTCACACTCACATTTTACTATGAGATTTAATTTATTATGTCATGTTAGCACAAATTCTTCTCTGAATGCTAAGTAACTAGCTAACTTTAAAAGGCGTGTCAATATACTTGGGAAAACTCTAGATGTTGATAAGTACAGGCATTGTGTTTCTCTATGCTTTTACAGTTATAGTTATAGGACGACATTAGTTACAGACAAATAGCGTTGATCTTTACCAGCTCTTCAAGTCAACACGTCATCATCTTTTTTTCATTAAATCATCAACATCTAAGGAGGGCGATCGTGAGAATATATCCCTATTTCATTCACGCATGTTTCACATGCTGTTTGTACGACATGATTCCGAGCCATTGTGTCTGTTCAGCGTCTGTGTGTGACTGTTCCCTCCCATCCCTGGCATGCTCCGCACGCACGGAACAATAGAAGTCGTCTTTCCATTGCAGATCGATGAGGCTCATAATGCCAGTGTGTCTTCACCTCTCTGTGATAACCGAGTGAAATAGTTGCACTGGAGAGAGGGGAGGTGGGGTGGGGGGGTCGCAATGCATTTCATTACAATGTTATTTTTCCCGCAAAGGTGTACAGTATAGGAGAGCGGATCAAAGAGCCGGCGGAAGACTTACTGATGCTGAGCATGCGGTACATCAAACAGCCGCAGATAGTTGATATAGAGTATGATAGATAGCGGTCACGAGACATCCTGCGCGGACAAACCCTCTCTTTTTTCACTCGATGTGAGTGAATTCGCATTGACAAGGTTACAAGTCGGCCAGAGGAAGTCGTGCTCAAGAAGAAGTTGGGGAAATGAGTCAGCGCGCACCTTGCGCTGGAATCGCACCGCCTAACCTTTAATGGTTCAGTACCTGGTGATCGCTAAATGGATGCTACTAAATTATAGCGAAAGTATTGGTTTGATTTGGACTGGTGTTAGCATGCTGCTGCTATGTTAGCCTTCTTCCTCTTCTTGCTGTGAAACCTGTAGTAATTGACTAAATATAGACTGATGGAAGCATCATGAGACTGTTATGGTGATATGTTATTTATTTTGCTCTCTTTGTTCGGTGTCAACAACATGCTCTGGTGAGAAAAATTGCAGAGGATACCGTAATAACTAGCCGTATAGCTATTCATGTATAGCTATGTGTTTTATATAATCGCATTCATGGGGTTTTTGGGCTTATAGTGAGAAAAATCTAATTTCACCAGTATGTCATTCATTGTCAGAGAACAAGTGATTACGGCCATATTGTGCCATCATCAACCTCAAGCAGGATTCCTCATTCCTCCTCTCTGCTCTGCTCTTCTCTAGACCAATCTGTTAGCCTCGAAGCATGCCATTAGTCTGCCTCCAACACAGAGGTAACTACTGCAATCTTCTCTCTCTCTGTCTGTCGCTCTCTTTCTCTCTCTCTCTATTTCTCTCTCTGTCTGTCACTTTCTGTCTCTGTCTCTCTCTCTCTCTCTCTCTCTCTCTCTCTCTGTGTATGTGTGTGTGTGTGTGTCCCTCTCTCTCTCCCTCTCCCTCGCCATCACAGAACTCACCGCCGCTCAGTGGCTGAACATGGCGGATGGAACACAACGATGTGATATGACTACTGATGCCCGAGTGGTTCAGCGTTCCTCTGGAACCGGAACACAACTCACATTTTCCCTTGAGGACATGGAGAGTGGCACACTGCCTGGGTCCAAACCTCATCCCCCAACCACCCCCACCCCAGTCCCGAAAAACTCAGGTCACAGAATATTTGAACATCCTGGTGCCTAAACCTATTAAAAAAAACGTCCTTGCCACAGACTTTTTTTTTGGTGGGGAAAAAAACGAAATCAAACACACCACCGATTGTGAAAAGACGACATGAAAAATAATTCAGAGCTTGTTTTTCATGACAAATGGATTGTGATCATTGAATTTCAGCCGAGGGATATTTACACAGCCTTCTCGGGCTGTAGACAGAGGACGTAACCACGGTAACGCAAAGCTCTTCATCAAGGCGGCGGCCGTGGCGACTCGCCGAAGTGGGAAAACAATAAACTCAAAAGTCTTTGGACGCTGCTCACCAACACGCTGCTGTTCGTCTTCTGACATGGCTTGACTCAGACTTGTTAAACCCTCCAGAGACGGAGAACTTTTTTTTATTATGAATGTGTTAGTTCAAGGACTTTGGAGCATTATGCTGACTGAAACACTGTCTTTGCGAAACACTGTTCCCTTTTTTTGTCCTTTTTTTCGATTGCGATAGCCAATTTTGTCTGTAATCCTCCCGTCTTTAGCAAAACAAACATTCATGTTTTGTTTAATTCATTATTTATTGTTCAATTATTTATATTGGCCACATAAACCGTTAGGAACATCACAAATTCAATATTACTCTCAAAGGTTTTAGAGACTAGACATTCAAGTAATATTTTCATTCTCGGTTCCTGGAATTAAACGATCCATGTCCAATGATCTGGATCAGATTACCTCAGGTCAATGCCAAATCTGTATCATCATTTCTGAACAGCTTAATAGAATTCCATAGCCCTCTGCATTCATAGACGACAAACAACAAGGAAAAGCTCTGAGGCACGACTGCATGCTTTTTGATGCAATCTCTAACCCTGGCTACTGCCTACTGCCTACGCTTCAACCATGACCCACTGGAGTCCCTGAGGGTTTTTTTGACAACTGTATTTTTCATGTGTTCAGTTGCTTACTCAGACAAAGTTAATATTGCATGGGGCCATGTGACAACCCTAAAGTGCTCTCCAGCTGTCCGTCATTAAGATTGGGGAATAAAAAATAAATAAAAACCTTTTTTTTCCACACAGGTCTTTCACTATAGCTTTGGGCTTCAACGCTAGCAGGGTACGGCCATCATACCCTGAAGCGGGGGTTTATCTGTAAATGCACATTGTTGCAGGAAATTAAAATTATTATTTTTTTGACAGTTGCCATTATACTGTTAAATTATTCCGATGTTTGAGTGCTTTTAATAACTCTTGGCACTGCTTTCTGAGGCAGGACTGAATCAGAGCTTTATGTTTTGAGGGAATAACAATTAATTTGCAGTGCTGATTGATGTTAGGAAAACGCATTTCATCCTACAGGGGGAAAAAAACGAAACGTACTTGGCACTTTCAGCAGCAACCTAAATGTTCCACTGGGTGATAATCCAATTAGCATAAAAGCGCTTAGTATAGGTCTCGGCAGATGGATGCATCTTACATAGTGTAGCTAAATGTACGCAGTGAAAACGAGTGAAAACGAGAACTGCAATAGTTTCTCACATGCCACGGAAGCCATGCGGTCGTCTCCGTACACACTCACGTAAAGTAGGTGTGGAAGGGCAACAGGTTTGTGTTGATAAAGCGGGGAAATGAGATTCTGCAGTCGAATGCGTAGTAACAGGAAGACGGCGTGCTCTAAATGAAACGCCAGAGACAGAACTTGCAGTAATGCAGCAAGCGTCTGCCCTTCTGATGTGCCCTTGAGCAAAACATTGAGTCTGTACCACCCGCAGGAACATTTCCATGGTGCCGGCCCTGCACCCGCCCCAGTGTCCTTTAGCACTGCTTTAGGAATCAACCCCTGATCATGTAAATCATTACCTGCAATGCTAATATTCAAACATGTTTGGAAGATTTGCATTTTAACTAAATATGTAAATATACATGAGTATAGGGGGAATAAGAAAGTTATTCTCTTGCATTGCTAATTGTATAATTAATATGTTTATCAATATGTACGATGAAGGCAAGTTTGACCACCAACATGAAATAATGCTGCAAATCAAATCCACCTCTCTGACCTCATTTCCTATTCTAACATCCACATTGCAGATTACATAGAGTAACGTTTCACTCATGAAAACATGTATAAAAACACTTAATCTAACCCTGAGGCCACAAGCAGAGCTGAAAGAACAGAGGTCTTTATTTGCATATGTTCTCCCTAATGTTTTTTTCATTAGATAAGAATCCCATCAGCATAAAAATCACTTCAGGGAGCAGTTACTTTGAGATCAGTCAATAATCTACATTACTCAGGCCTCGGATCAATTCTATCATCACAATGAGTGGGCGGGTCTTTTCTTAAATAAGCCAGGCAGTAGATCACAAAGGCTTCATGTCAGTGTGCAGTTCTTGTAAAAGTTACTGTAATTCCGCCGAGCAGTTGACAACTTTGATTGTGACATCTAAAGCGATCCCTCAAAGCAACGGGCGGATCAGACTAGAGCTAATACAGGTCTGAGCACAGTAGATGACGGCACTAGTTGAGCTTAAAAAAATGAAAACACTAATGGGAAACTTCAAGTGAAAGTGTTCAAACACCGCTGGGGTGCTGAGACTGGTTACTAAAACAGCATGCAAGTTATCGCATTTGGTTTTTTGTCGTCAAAATTCACCCTCTCGAAAATATCTCTGTTAAAGAAAACAGAACAGAAAACAGAACAGAAAACAGAACAGAAAACAGTACAGAAAACAGTACAGAAAACAGTACAGAAAACACTACAGAAAACAGAACAGAAAACAGAACAGAAAACAGTACAGAAAACAGAACAGAAAACAGTACAGAAAACAGAACACAACACAGAACACAACACAGAACAGGCTGGTTAATTTGGAGCAAGGTGAGTGTCTGATAAACGTAATTGTACTCAATTGAGAGGTATTCATAACATATTATCCATAACTACTTCTGTTCTTCCAAAATGGACAAAACCTCAATTCCAATCAAGAGGAAGAACATTTTGTATCATAGGCTATATCCGTTCATCGTCATCAATATGAAGCACACACACATCTACACATAGCCTACTCTCTTCACACAACACTTTAGTGATGATCCAATGCAACCATTTAGTCACCCGGACATGAGTGGGTGTGTTTTCAACACACCTGTTTTCCGTGTTCTTCTACTTCCATTGTTTGCTTAATCTTGAACTTCAGTAAACAACTTAAAGCTGCATGGATCCCACAACTTGAAATAGCCTCCATGAATCATCAACCACACGTGTATTTTCTCAACTATCAAAACACTTTGTTTCCAATATAAACGGGAACTGTCTAGTTTCATCACAATTCTGACTAAGAAATAAAAATAATATTAACAATAATGGAATATTGGCGTTTATTTATAGCAAAATGTCTTTCATGGCACTTTCTGAGGATTTCCAATAGCCTCTGCACTAACACCTTGACAAGGCTTGTTATTTCTTTCTTTTAAGTCTTTCATGCATTTTTCCAAATGCAAATATGAGCCTGCATTACAAATGCAATCCATCCCGAGACTAATCAGATGACACACGCGCTCATAATTCCCTCAAGCTTCACACTTCGATCAGTGGAGCCTCGACAACGGGTATCAAATCCTGTTCCACCCTGGTGGAAGTCACTTTATTCCAACGCACAATGCAAACCTGTGGCAGTGCTGTGTGTGTGTGTGTGTGTGTTTGTGTTTGTGCGCATGGGTGTGTGTGTGTGTGTGTGTGTGTGTGAGTGTGTGTGAGTGTGTGTGTGTTTGCGTCTGTGTGTGTTCCTGTGTGTGCGCGCCTGTGTGTGTGTGTGTGTGTGTGTGTGTGTGCATTGCTCCACTGAAGCCGAATCACATATCACATTCTGCATCCATCCACACTACCGCATGTCATCCTGTCGTTTACGCGCGTCAGTGT
>OMNR01029507.1:3895-14712 GCA_900303205.1 Mora moro
AGACTTGATTGTTGATTATTTTGATTACTGCCCCGTGCAGTTGTCCTATTAACTGCTTGTCACTCCAAAAATATATGTTAATAACTAACATAACAAACACACACAGACACACAGCATACACATCCACAGCATACATCCACAACTGACCCGATTAGCAAAGATTAGTTTGAATTGTAAAATCGTCTTGGAGCTTGCCGAGTTTCTTCTCGTTTGGTATGATTCTGTCGGTCCTGAGTTGTGTGATGAAAATGAAGAGTGCGTTGAAGATTTCAATGACAACTTTGAGTTGCTTGAGTCGTGTATATTTAGTACCATATATCTGTGTGTGAGGAGGTTCATGACCTTCAGAACTATTCCAGTTGAATTACTGTTCATTTAAATTATATTGGGTGTTTTTCATGCAGTTTCAGCAATCTGGGGAATGGGCTCCATCATAATGAATTAGCATTGATGTGCAGGTGGGCGAAGGTAGGAATAACACAATGAACATGTGGCAGGCTGTCATAGAAAGTTGTCACACACACACACACACACACACACACACACACTGCCATTTCCATGCCATTTTTAAAGATGACATGCAGATAATTAATCTCCTATGGTCATTTTGTTATGCTCCTTTACTAATTACAAACAAAAGTAAAATAAACCTTCTCGCTTATGTGGAGGAAACGTTTCAACCACTTTTGTTTTACTTTGGGTGTTCCACAATAACATTAATTTGACATCTCAAACCCAACCCGCTCACAAACAAATCAAACACTGAGGTACGAGTGAACTAACATCTGACATTGTTCCACCTGCTTGGAGAGTGAAATCAAATTCCACCTTTTTCGCCCCTTACCGTATGTAATTAAGCTAACTCAATAAAAATGATTGCTCTTCTGAATATTTTCACAACAGCCTGTAAAATGGTTCACTGGGATATTGTGATTCAGTCGCTGCTGTTTTCCTTTGGCCAACCAATTTCTGCTCTCACTGTCTTAAAGTCTGGAGGGCACAATTACAACTGGCAATGGAAAGGAAAATGTTGGCATTGAGAAGAAAAATGAGGTTAAATCTTGCTCATTTTTCTTATCTCCTGAAGTCCGAAGAGCCTGGGAGTGTACAGTATTTCCCCTGATAAAAGCTAACACGATATTCAACTCACATAAACAGTAATACCCAAGTACATTACAGTCTTCACAATCTAAACTTGGACATTTTCTTTTTATTGGGGATCTTTCTTTTATTGCTCTAGCACAATCCCAGGGATTTTTTTTTCGACTTCAGCCATGCATTCATCCATAATTAGTATTTTTCTTCTTTAAATATACTGCTTTAATTATGAATCCCACTATTTGAATATCACAGGGGGTTAGTGCAGGTACGATAGGAGCAAGCGGGAGCCAATGATTGAAGAGATTTGAGATGACATCACTCGATTAATTCCACACACTCAATCTTAATTAACTCTGCACACAGCCATTCAGACAAGTTGTGAGCCGGTGGGATTTGCTCTGTGGGGACGGGAGCTCAGGGTAGATGCTCATTCACTATTCATTTCAGGGGCATCCTAGGAGGTCCTTTTCTGAGATCAAGATATCCATCTGATGGCATTGAAGGGATTCTGTCAGCTTTTTCCATCATTCACATTAGGGTTTAAACATTCAACTGATCCACTATTTGAGGCTTATCTATATCTGCTGCTTGGGATTTATCATTTTGTATATGTACAAAACTAGGGATGGCAAGATTCCAATGTGATACCAATGTTGAAGCGTCTGCCAATACCGATTGTTTGAGACTTTTGGTTGCAAATAAAGCACTATGAAGCTGTTACTAACAACTGCCAAGCTCCTACTTGTCTCTATGGCATATCATGCTTGAGATACAAACTACAGGCGTTACAAGCAATTCAGCGTAGTGTTTCAGGAGGATATTTGTCAATGGAGTCACTTCGATAAGCCATCAAGTGTTTTTTGTCAATATTGGACCCAATGCCGATAAAGAAGGTGGACTATGTCATGCATGCATGGAATACATGCCTGCTTTTTTGTAGATTTTTCCAGCATATTTCTATTTACTGTGATTTCTTGAGTGTCTGGTTCTGGTTCTTGTGTATAATGTTTAGGGACAAAATGTCTGTAAGGGATGATATCAAAGATGTGAGAATGCGCCAGAGCCTTTTCAATTTTCCGTATGTCTATAACAAGGATTAGCCAAAATTGCTTGAAGGATGGATTTATTATCTGTGTCCAAAGCAAAAGGAAGAGGCATACTCTTAAACTATTCTTCTGATCTCGTCTCTTTTCAGTGAAAATCCCTTTTGGGGATGACATGACAAATAAAAGATGATTCCTCAAAGTGTTTTGAGACAAAGGAAATCCACACTGTCGCAACTTTTCAATTATAGGATTGGAAGAAGGGTAGCTGAATTGGCCCTTTTTGGGTGTGCAACCCGAAACCCAGAAACTGGCCAAACTAACCCAGATGCTGTGGACCCTTTCTTGCTGCCTAACAAAAAATAACATGGTTGCTCTCAGACAACTCTCTGCTTGGTCATGATATATTACTTCATGCTTACAAAAATTGGTGATACAATAAGTTACATTGATTACAGTAATGCAATACTGGCTAAAAAGAGGGGGGGAGGTTGGAGTAATAAAGAAATATAGTTTTGTTATTATTGTTGCTGCCAACATGAGACTCAAGACTTAGACAAATGTAACCAATCATCAAGCACCTGACATTGTACCAGCCTAGCACCAGCAAGCGATACCTCAATTTAAGTCAATGTCTTTAAAACACCATGTCTTATTCTAGGTAGCAGATGTGCCATGAATAAAACTAATACTACTACTAATAATAATAATAATAATAAATAGAATATTACATTTCCCATTTCCTTTTTAGAAATATCCCAGATATTTTACTAAGAAACTAAAAGTTCTTACAGTACTGACAAAAAAAACCCTGAAATGCTTCCAATGTCAAAGACATTGAATGTCTAAGACATTTAGCACAGAGAAGGCACCACATTTTAGATACACGTGTGATATTTGCACTGTGTACAAAGAGAACCGTGATTGTCTTTTTAATAGAAGAATTTGGCTTAAAGAAACGTTTACCAGTTTCATTTTCTAACAAAAAACCCCCCTGAAAATGACCTTGGCGGTACGGTAAGACAAGGAATGTCCTCCTCTGCCTTCCGACATCCTTTTAAATTAAATTAAATGAAAACAGAAGAATTCAAAGCTTTATTCCCAGTAGTGACAGGGTGTGCTGAGATCAGATTCTTTGAAAAAAGAACATCCTTGATTTTGTCACTTTTGTCATCGCTCAATTGATCTTGCGGACCACTCAACAAATGTGTAGACCTTTAGTTATTATAGTACAGCGTTTATTTCTTTAGCTGTACTTTTTCTCCACGATTCTTCGCATGTAGGCTTTTTTTTCCTGGTCCTTTTGCAAAAGATCAAGATATCTCCTGGGGAACTTTGAAGCATTCAAGGTTCATTCATGGTTGCGTCATACAGTGTATGATTTAACACTTCCACAGTCTGAACCCTTGCTAACAGCTGGTCATGAATAAAGAGTTATGGCGTTGAGGTTTAGAATGTGTTGTTTTTGTTGCTTAATTTACAATGCATGCACCACTTTGTCATTTAGGAGACACTTGTATCAAAGGCAACTTGCAAGTGAATACAGATACAGGTAATTTGGGAGCAGCTATGGCTATGCATTTACAACATGCTTTACAACATTTCAGAACTAAATTCATAATTAATTATACTTGACTGACAGAAGAGACACACTGATGTCAATGTATGTTAATGTTAAAAACATACAGGCAGGCTACACTGCATGCCACAGGTCATACTCAAAAAAAAGCTCAGCAATGAATTAATTCAACACTGATCCCTCCTAAGAGTTGCCAGGGATAGGAATTTGATTCCTTTCTCCATAAATATTCCAACTGCTGTTTCGTTCAGCAGGACCCTCTCCTGTCAGCTTATGATTGATGCCCTGACCCTGAGACGACGGATGGGCATCGATGGCTATCATCACACCAAAGGACACGGGGCGCTGCAGTACTTCACCAGCTCTGAGTTTTCACATGTCCACTCAATCGGAGGGAATTCTTTTTATCATACAACATTTATATTCTTACCCGTTTCTTTTCTTTCTATTTTATCCACAGCACACTGTTCATATCAATGTGTTTTAAAAAAAATCCACATGATTCATTTTGCTGACTGGTCTATTTAGTGTTTTTGTCTACAGGGGGGAGTTTCAGTTCCCGAGCTGTCATATAGTCAAAACAGTGAGAATACCTTTCATGGTTCAGTCCCCTTCTCTGAACCCCCACCACCACCACCACCACCTCCCTCCACCCATCCGCCTCGGTCGTAAGTAGGCCACAACAACATCGTGTGCTTTAAATCTATAAACAATTACAGTCAAGGACAGGACAAAGAAGAAAAAATAGAAAGAGCAAGCTTGTTGGGGTAACACTATTATCAGAGAGAGAGGAGACACAAGGAGGAATTTGATGTTGGTTTTCAAAAGGGAGCAGTGTTTTTCATATTTTGTATAATGTTAATTGGACTCAGAGGAATTTAGTAGAATACATTAATGTTAAAATTCAAATTACAATCTGAATAACCTGTAATTAATATTTCATGTTTCGGCTGAGTAAGTACAGAGAAAATGGTTGTCAAGATGACTCGTCAAATTATCTCCTATTGACACTAATTGGTTGCACTACACCTAGCAGTAATTATTAGTTTTCCTTTTGTGTTTTTTTTAAAAAGGCTGTCCGAAGTGGGCAAATGTCATGTACATAGATGGGAAATGTACATGTGTGGTCCTGTGGAAAATCACATTTTAATTAGATGCAGTGCATTAAATACTGCTACAGTTAGATGAAAGCTAAGATTGTGTGTGGTTTCTCTTAATAGGAGACCAAAATGCATTAGGAGCCCAATTAATTTTTCTTCGCTTTCATGCCTCTTAATAAGGGTTTTTCATCTTGAAAAGGACTTTGACAAAAACAAAAAAACACCTCTTGTAAAGCATTCTTGTTTCAGTAAGGAATGTAGGATTTTTTGACAGTCATGCAGTTTGTGTATCACCTATTTCCCCCATTGCCATGGCGGCACAGTCTGCTCTGATAAGCGAGTGTCATTTGAAATGTTGCTATCTACTGACAGTTTGTGGGCCTCAGCGAAAATGGGATGCTGGCATGTTTAGAGAAGAGTGATTCACACTCTTTATCAATGCCTGGGCAAACTGACAACTTGTCCATGTTAATGCCAAGGGTCACAGTCGATCCAACTTACCTTTGAAAGTAAAACTCTCAGATGTGGTTCATTATTATGTTTAATAACTGTACATTTTTTTGGGAGGGACAAGGACGCTGAATTGCTGGACCGAAGTTCACAGTTCAAATAATGTCCCCAAGCAGATGTCTAGTGGTGGAAAATATGAAAAAAGATGGGAACAATTTCCAGCCCAAATATGGCTCAGAAACCACAAGTGTAACCTAACCATTTGACATTTTAATGAAACCAATAGCTGATGTTTCCAAGTGTTAAACACACTTATATAGCCCTATAAATAAATAATTTGACTGTAAAAAGCAAATCAAAGTTGGCAGCCATTGAATTCTGTTAAAGGGAGCAGAAATACTGGCATGCTTCTAACATGATAGCAAAATGTTGATGAGCAGAATGCATCCCTTCGGACTGCGGCCAGCCGCAGAACTATGGGATGTACGACCTTGATCTACATTGGTCAAAGGGTTTTAATGCACAATGGGGCAGCATAAGACTTCATTTTTAAAGAATTAAAGAATTATTATAATTCAAACGCATCATTTCTACCATTTAACGTTGTCCGTGGGTAATGTTTTTCAAAGTAGTTGTGTTTGTGTGGTGCACCAGATCATTCTTTTCAATTTTGACAATATTTGCACCACCTGGACCAAATCAACGCAAATGAAGAGGCAGTTTGTGAGGCTGCAGGTTGAGGCCGACGGAAATCTACGTTCTTCTTCCTGTCAACATCACCAATGAAAATGAAACTGGTGGTTTTCATTCTCCTGAAGTATCGCCGTCTATGATCGAGAAATAGATGCTTGCTTTCGGTGGGAGACTTGATTGCCAAGCAAGTCACAGAGCATTTCATCAGCAGAATCCATCCAAAAACATGGCCACTTTTTCCTATTTTCACAAAAACATTGCATTTCAACGGCGATATCCCTCTCCCTATCCACGTTAGCAAACAAAAAACCTTCCCACCCGCACTCCTCTGGCTTTGATATCCAGTGCCCAGGTCTGCTGTGGCAGCTAACAAGGCTGCTAGGCCGGTTTGAGTAAAGTTTTTTTCTACTTGTTTGTTTAAGGGCCAGTGAAGATAGTTTGTAAGGCTGCAGTAGTTTGGGAGTCAGTATTCTAACTGTGCAACATGATGGTGTAATGTGGACAACCCCTTTGCAAAAAGCAGCGCGGCCACTGAGTGAGTGAGATAGAGACAGAGTGAAAGAGAGAGAGAGAGAGAGACTGTTTGATGTTACTACTTGCCACGTTTTGACCGTTATGCAGTTTTTTTTCCCCACAAGCCTCTAATGAAGGTTATGATATGGTTGGTGTCAATTAGATTGCAAGCCGTGGTTTGGCCATTGAAAGCCTCCCGCTGTTTCTTATTTGGGGAGTCAATAATGTATGAAAGACTCCATGTTGAATGTAGCTTGTTGCAAGGGATCAACTAAATAACTGATGTTACCAGCACTTGTCATTTACGTCAGTGCAGCCAATGAAGTCGTTGGAGGAGAAGGGAGCCAGTCGAAACAATAGGAACATAACAGGACATGTGATTTTGAACAGGATAGATTTTCATCCTTTGGAAATGTGAGTAGCAGTATCCCAAGCTGACTGCTCCAGACCCACTGATTGTAGTTATGGGGTATGTGGCCCTTGCCCAGCACCCTAATCAAAACTAGCACCCCATAATTAGCAATAGCGATGGTAACATCTTTGAATAGGCTGCAACATGTCAGATTGTGATAACCAACATGTACGGAGGCACAGATTAAATCAGTCGGTCTGTGTGTCTGTCTATGTATGTTTTACATTAGACAGGAATTATCCCAAATATGTCCACTATCAGGCAACAATAATTTGTTTTTGTTGTGGTCACATACGTTTGTATCTTGCTTCATTTCCCTCCATGAACATGACATATATATATGAATGTAGTTTACTGAAACAAAAGGGACACTGAAACAGCAGTGTCCTTGATTTTCTGTTTAGATGGTGATTGAATCAGACAGAATCTTTAGAGCGCAGATCGCCTGTTCTGACCAAGGTCACCAACATTGGATAGTCACTCTAGTCTTATTTGCTTGTTTACTTGGTTGGTTTTCGGTAATATTATAATATTACTGAAATATTTGAATATGAATATTGAATAATGCACTACTTGTACTTTTACCCCACACAATAACTGCTAATCTTTCCATGAAGTTTGATACACTGGAAGGGGGTGATCCATGGATTCTCTGCCTCTAGTGCTAAACATTGGGAGCTAGGTATTTAAAAAAATGTGTCGTGGAGTTTTAATTATATATTAAAACTATTTATATATAATACATTTCTCCTATACCGAAGACAAATAAATGAAGCAAAGCAAAGATCTCTTCCAAGTTCCAGCTTGAATGAATAGCCTATAACTGTTGTTTTTGTTAATAATCTCAGTGACAATACCCCGTTTGAATGTGTTTTACAACACTTAATTGCAAAAAAATGCAGCAGTTAAATGGTGCTCGGCAATGAAATCCAATGCATGGCTTGATTGACTTCATTAGTAAATATGCTTTCTGCACTGTGCTTTAACTTTGCTCTGCTGCCCGGGAGGCATCCAGCTATAGGAATATCCCAGCATCTATAGCGAACGTAAACATGCTCATTTTAAGAGATTGGAAATTGAGGACAGGGCCAATCCATCATGCTCTTAGCAGCCTTCACTGTTAATCAGGGAAGCAGCTGAAGCATGAGGCTGGGCTAGGCCACTCGCATCTTCAGATCCTGATCAGTCAGGAAGCCTGGTAACTAGGAAGCCCAGTATCTCGGAAGCCCATGCAGTAACTATAGCGATGGCCAGTATCTATTTCTGGTACCACAGTAAAAAAAAAATTATATATATATATATATATATATATATATATGTATACTGATACTGCTGACTTTTTTTCCATTCACTGTATGAATGCATGGCCTGTGAATTTGTATACATTTCTGTGAATGTCCAGATTTTCCTGCTGTTGAAAATGAAAATAGATATGAAAATGGATTAAAGATTTCTTTCTTTTGCATTAATTTGGCTTATGACATGCCTGTGAGGCTGTGAAGAAGATGTAGTGTATGTTAGCCTCATAATGAAAAATTACAATCAATGGGAAATTGCAATCAAGACTGTGTATGAAATTAGATGTATTATTTAATAAATTAACTTTCAGCCAGAGAGTAGACATCATTATTTCTATTACTGAAGGGACTGAAAATGTAATCAAAACCACTAAAAACATGTTGTAACTTACAATATGAATTTATTGTTTTTCATTGTAAGTAATACAAACCTGCTGCAGTACAGCGCCCTCATATTGAATCACATACTCCTACTTACACTTAGTCATCACTAACACATATCCACTCCAAACCCACAGTGGAAAATGCATGTTTATGCTCTTCATGTACTGATGGGCCGGCTGGAAGACCAGGCTGGATTACACACTTTGGTCCAGAGTCATTGACTGATCTGGGCCTGATAAGCGATTTATTCCACCTAACATTTCCACATCATACCCTCACCCACATCCTGCCGTCCCTAAGATGAACTTTGTTCACTACACCGACCAAATAGACCCCAACGCGGTTAATTAATCAGCAACACACACTCAATATATTTTTACCACCTCATGTGGATGACATGAAGAAAAATGACATGTGCCGAACATGCATTGAGTGTTTCTTGGAATCCTATATCAGAAACTATAGTGGCTAGTTACCTCTACCTCCCCCCTCCTAGCTATAGTGGGGGTCATAAAACCTCTGACCATCATAAGGAACATGTGTGGAAGCCCCACCCTCCCTCTTTGTCCTTCTCTCTCTCTCTCTCTCTCTCTCTCTCTCTCTCTCTCTACTCTACTTATATGTTTTAATTACATGACGTTTACATTCAAAGGTCAATTAATGCATGCTTCATAAGTGTTTTCCGCAATCACATATTGTGGTAATATAATCAATTGATTGAATGCATGTTTATTGGTTGAGTAGAATTGATTTTTATTGTGTTTATCCAAGTCAGACATCCATTGTCTCATCCTCTTCAAGCCGGAGCCTGCGTGTGCGTTGTGCCCTCTCTTCGAGGAAACGCTCTTCGACTTCTCTTCAAGAAAATACTCTTTCTGAGCTTTCATGCTTTTGGAGAAAGTATTCTTTTTGTGATACACTCTTTGGAAATTTTTTCAAGCGGATTGAGATTCCGAGAGTGCCAAGTACATCCACAGCAAGACCGTGCGTAAAAGCACACAAATCTACGTTAAATTAAAACCCAGTTATTGGTCTACAGTTTAAGTAACTTTTAGAACGCGTGCTAAAAGTTAATCGACTTCGAAACGTCTGCCGATGAAGTTTGTTAAAGTTCAGAAAGTTTGTTGAAGTCCAGAAAGTTTGTTAAAACGGGGACGCTGATTCCACAGTCTGTGCCAAGAGACGACAGTTTGTTTTCGGGAGGCGACCACCTGCTAGCCTGATAGAAGCTACCAAGAACGTCACTGGACCAACATGATCCCTGCTGGGACTGGAGAGTGCCAGGAGAGATCAAAACTCTCCAGAGCGCGAAAGCATTAAACTACTATTCCTCGTCTCTCGTGCGTGTTGATGCAAACTTAGTTTATAGCTTAGGGAAATTCGCATTTTAGTGTACAGCTATTAAGGTTAGAGTCTAGTACAGTCAATCAAGTTAGGGTTTAGCACGGTCAATCAAGTTATCATTAGTTATATTCTTCTTAACGGAAGTGGTGCCCCGTTTAAGTTACGTTTAGATTAGTTTACGCCACTAAATCACGCTACAGTGGTGAATACTGCTTTATAGATTCATTTTGTTACAGGGCAGATTTAGTATCGAATTATTCCGAAAACAACGCTAAATGTTGCAATGGTCCACATTGAATCCAGTTTTGATCTGTGTGTATAGCACTGTGGATTCATGATTTCTAAATGTCACAGTAACAAAGACATACAAAGAAACATCCATAAATACATCTAAATTCTTAACACTGATTATACAAACACTATATATCATATAGCACAATATGCTCGTCTTCAACATGCATTCCTTCAAACGTAATCCGCCAGTACATACAGTACGCCATGCCAATGTTTGTCTTGTCCCATCTTGTCCATCTTGTATGCATCCATGCACCAGTTTCATCACGATTGCTGCGCAGGCTGCCCTTTGTTGTCCTGGTGTTGCGCTCAATCTTTGTACGCTGTGGTGTGCGGTGAACAAAAGGCCTGTTCCTTTCGGCACTGCGAGCCTTCCACCGATGAAACAACTCGGACTTGATTCCAAACATGGAACTATGAATACTGCGAACGCAATACGAAGATAAGCCCTCCGTAGTGTTGTGATGAATGCGGTGATTCTGTGCGTTATTACTGTTGATTAGCACCCTGTCTGTCCCTGGAGTCAGCTTCGCTGCCTCCCACCACGCTGGCAGTCATACAGACTGTCATGACACTCCATTCTGCCACACGGACCATTTCCTGCCA
>OMNR01029554.1:9235-22078 GCA_900303205.1 Mora moro
AAGACGGGATCCAGAGTTTCACTGAGTTCACCCGGAAGCAGGTGGAGTTTCATCGGATCCCTCTGAGCGCGGTGGCCGGCGTGGTCCGGCTGAGTGTTTTCTTGGACTTGGACCTGATGAGGAACAGCTCTGAAGCCGCCTGGCAGACCCATGCCCTGAGGCTGAGCGGGACCGGGCCACCTCTGATGACCACGTACCTGACTGTGCTGGCAGACGGAACCCTGCTTTCCACCCTGGTTCTGCTGCGGGACCCGTCCAGGGCGGAGGGTCCCCTTGGGCAGGGACCCCCATCAAACCCCCCCTCGGCCCTGGTGGAAACCCACCCGCAAGGCTTCTCCTCTGCAGAAGGACTGGAGCTTTGGGTGAAGAGAGTTTGGCGCCCCCACGCCTCATCCCCGGGCCAGCCCAAGAAGCGCTTGCTGGTGCTGGACCGGCACCGCGACCACGTGGCTGAGCCCTTCCTGGCCGCCCTCAGCCAGACCAGGACCCTGCCGGTGCTCATCCCGTCCGGGTGCAGCCTCCGTCTGCAACCCCTGAGAGTCGTCACCCTGCCCATCCTGCAGCGCCTCCTGCTGACCCGCTGGGAGCAGTTCACTGCCAACCAGGGTCTCCAGGAGGGTGGCGGATGCGGGGGAGACTTGGCCACCAGCATCCCACACACACTGACTGACTGGCTGAAGGATGCCCTGGTTGTCCTCCAGGACAGACCCTGGCTTCTGAAGGCCTCTTTCCAGCTCACGGGTCTCGTTCCTGAGGAGGGAGAGGAGACCCTGAGTCGGTCCCAGCTCATCAGCAGCCTGGCAGAAGGCATGCTCGGACCTGGAGTTCTGGAGCCAGAGGAGTCAGCAGAGCCGGTCCCCATGGTAACAGAGGAACCAGAAGAAGGAGAAGGAGCACTGGAACCAGAGAAGCCCATCGAGAAGGAGGAGTGTCCAAACCAGGGAGATGGAGGAGGAGATGAAGGTCCCAGCAAGGAGCAGACAGCTGACACCTCCTCAGAGAGTGGAGAACAGGGGGAGTCGGAAGAGGAGCTATAACGGAGGTTGAGAGCGATGGATGAAGATAAGATGGTTATCTTCATCCATTGTTGCTGTTCCAGAACATCAAACATTATGTCATGATTCAGTGTTCCTGATTGGTTAAGGGACAGATCTTGGTCCACGATGTTTCCCTTCCCAGGTCTGGACAGTGGGGGGAGCTATAAACACAAATTCCTGTGTTAAACATTGACAATGAGGTGTCTGTGCGTGTGTCTTAAATAAACCGTTGCATTCATCTTGATGCTACCTTGGTGCTAATAATCTGAAATAAAGATTCTTTTTCGTTTTTTACTCAGTGAAGTCTACTTAAATGGTCAAGTTAAATGTATTTGCATAGCCCTTACCAGACAAAACTGCCAACTCTGAGTTTATAGGTTAAAATACCATGGGATGACATTGCAAAATATCCTGTCCTGACGCCAACACGGAAACAGAAAATATTCGCCTGTAAGATCCATGGTGTCGTGAGGGAATAGCCTACGCTTCTTTTTTCCCAGTATTGAGTGACGATATCTCGCTGTCTTGAATTACCCGCAAAAAAAACGCAAAATGTTTTTTTGTTAATCTGATTCATATGTTGGGATACATTTTACAGGTCCTACAGGTCCAGACCTTTCAGCAAAAAAATTAAAATAAAAATCGTTGTAGCCTACCATAAGGCCACTATCAAGTTGATTTTATAAAGTCCAGGCCCGAGCCAAAAGTTTATTCAGAAAGATTCAAGATGGAGAGAGACGCTGGAACACAGTGTGCCATCAGGTAGGCAGGCATTATACAATTAAGCTCCCCTATTCCCCAAATGCAAAAACTAAATTACACATTTACCAGAGCCACCTTCCTTCCCCTGTTGGCTTTGTGGGTTTTTGCCGGCGCTCGCATTTTCATCCTCGTCGCCCATTTGCCAGGACGGTGTCCTGACAGCCGCTGCTCCCGCCCCTCGCGCTCATTACCCCGGGCTCGGACCACTCGCAGCACCACGTACTGCACTCGGACCCCTTCCCGGAACACCACCAAGAGCTGCAAAATGGGTCAGTTTGTGGACATTGTTTAATTTCCATTTTTTCCTCTTGAGAGTGCCCTGATGCAACATGTGTTTTCATTGCGCGAGTTAGCTCTTGTTGAATTTACCAGCAAAACTTGCAGAGAAAGTGCAGAGGTTTTGATATTGGGCTGCCGACGTCTTACTTTTGGCCGACGACTATTTTAGAATGGTGTCTTGGTCCTTGTCACCAGTTTCCAGGTGAAATTTGCAGGGATGACAAATTAATGATATAGGCCGACAGGATTTTTTTTGGACAAAAAATCAATCAATTCAATTAAATTCAAAATTCCTGATCTTCATGGGAAATGCATGTTATGGGCGTCACTACACGCGGACCCCTTCCAGGGACACCACCTCGAACTCCGAAATGGGTCAGTTTATGGACATTGTTTAATTTCCATTTTACGTTTAGGGCATTGCCCTGATGCAACCCGTGTTTTCATTGCTGGAGTAAGCCCTTGTTAAATAAAACACAACTAACTAGGCGGACTGGGATAATAATTCAGGCCGGGAGTCTAACGTCAGTGCAGGCCAATCTCCACATTGACCCCATTCACAACAGGCCACATATACTGTAAGCGTTTTGTTGAAACTTTTTTCTGTTGACTGTTTATGACAGTGTTATGACACTTTTAGTTACTTTTGCTTTTTAGTAACAACAATACATTAAAAAAACAACAACATAGTTTTAGTTAGAGGTTTAAAACAGTTCAGTTTTAATTAGCCTAAGTTAGTTAGGTTAATTAACCTTTGCAGTGTTTGTTTTGCACCTGGCGTTTCCTCACACATGTTTATCGTCATGCAGCTCTGGTAGCTGATAGTATACAGGTCTTTCTTCACATTATTTCCATGCATACGCATCTCCTGCTTTCCTACATAGAATGATTACTTTTTGTTTCGTTTTCTTTCTTTTTTTTTAACTGCTGAGGGCGGTCCTAGTGTATTTTCTAGCTCTTCCAGTATATATTTTTCGTTTTTAAACGCCAACCTCGTCCCTTGCTCGTGAAGATCTGTAGTTTCACAGCATTTAGCGACACTTTCCTCCCGGCTTTTCTCCTTTTAACGCGCTCCGCCTCAGCTCCATCCTTTCTTTTTCTCTCGTTCCTAACGGGCGGTGTCTACACGCAGCCCACAACTACTTGACGGTCAATAGCAGCGGATGTGTTTAATGTGTCTTTATTTCATTTAAATTGAACAAATAACATGGTTTTCATTGTAAACTATATATTAGGGTATATTATCAATGAATAACCAACCTAACCCTGATACTGAGCCAGTTGATTTCTCTCAATCTGGGTCATGTGATCAGCAGATGTTATGTGTCAATAGAAATACCATGGTTTACTTCTTTAAGAATTTGGCCTTTAATTCACCTCTCTTTTTTTAATGGAGTGTCAAGCCAGGCGCCACCAACTGTAGTACATCATTGTGGGAATTTATTTACTTTGTCTTCCTTCTCAGCTGGCTGTCTCTCTTGTGGACCAGGATACAAGACGCCCCTGGACGCCATCAAGGGTGACACACACCGTCCACTCCCTCTCTCTCTCTCTCTCCATACTCTCACACTCTGTCACTCTGTTCTCCGGTCTGGCTACAATGCTTGGTTTTAGGAAACCAAGTCATGTGAGTTCTTGACAGCTGGTTGTCAGCGGCCCCAGCAGCTGGAGAGGAGCACAGGATGCTGCAGTTCATACAAAAACATTTTGTTACGTCAGTGAGCTCACTTGATGGATAGTTTGTTGATTCAGTGTTGAAGACTTTTAGTCTCTAATGCCATTTCACCAAAAATGATGACCAGAGGAAAAAGACAGTCTAGTTTGCCGTCATGAACACAGTGCTTACACGCATTATCATGGACTTACGATGACTAACCGTCCGACACACTCTGGACTTTTCCACTCTGATGATTCAGCCTGCAGCCAGCAGATTCAGTGATGTATACGGACTGATTGATTGGGTAAGAGAGCAAAGAAGGGAAGGAAGGAGGTACATAGTCAGGGTGTACAATTGGTCAAAAGGTCATCAAGAGGGATCTTCATTAAAGGACAATACAGGTTCATCAGCTGAAATGATCATTGTTGTAGGCTAAAGAAGGAACATTCACATACAGATCAGCTTACTCTTCACTAATACAATATAATCACTAATACAGTTAATACTGTTAATCTCTCTCTCTCTCTCTCTGGACAATACAAAAACAATGTAATGCACCGTGAAAAGTACTAGGTTAAGACTGAAAAATTACAGGAAAGTGAGAAACTATTTCTCTCTCTCTCTTAACCCCTCTGTCCCCACCTCAGGTCCCAGGGAGGAGATTGTCTACCTGCCGTGTATCTACCGCAACACAGACATCATGAAGCCAGACTACCTGGCCACAGTGGACGTAGACCCCAAGTCCCCATCATACTGCCAGGTACACTCCTAAACCCAAACTAAAACAGTAACCCCTAACCTCCAACCCTAGTCTTCGACAGCAGTTCGACAGCCTATGCAAACGCGAGCCACGGGGCGCCGCGTTAAAATCGTAACGATACCCATCCCTGCTCACCATGCAGTTGACCTTTGACCCCTCCTCCCGACCCAGGTGATCCACCGGCTGGAGATGCCCAACCTCCGTGACGAGCTGCACCACTCCGGCTGGAACGCCTGCAGCAGTTGCCACGGCGACGCCTCCAAGAGCCGCAACCTCCTCATCCTCCCCGCTCTCATCTCCTCCCGCGTCTACGTGGTGGACGTGGGTACGGACGCCCGTGCGCCACGCATACACAAGGTCGGTGGGTAGGGAGTCGCGCACGGTCACCAGGTCAGAGCCATGCACAGGGTCAGAGGTCAAGTAGAGTGCTATTGTCCCTCCAGAGAGGACATTCATTGTCACCAGTGTACATCACATACTGTAGAACATGAATTGCACAAAGAACATAGTGTATGTGAGCGGTAGAATGTAATGTGAAGAGAAATGTGATTGTGAAAAAGGAACAGAAGAATAAGCTAACGAATAGGAACTACATGGGGTTGGTAAACATCACTGACACAATAAACATAATAGAAATGCAAGAAATAATAATGCATGCACCAGGTTTTGAACCAGAAACGGTGACCATGTTTCTTTACATTTCTCAAGCTGTGTTAATGGTATTCATCTGATAAACTGCATCATTACTATACTATTTATAGGTGCTTATGGTACCTAGATAAACACATGGCTTCTTTTGATAGTTGGGTTAGGAAATTCCTAATAATGATAGCATTTTAGGTCAGCTGCGCGCCGTGCACATGTTGAGATGTTTAAGTGGCCCTTGAGTCGAACAAGGTTGGAAACCTCTTGGGAGGCAGTGTTTTCTACCGGCACAATGAGACTTTATGGGGTCTTTATCGACCAAGATGTCACTCCCCGTTCAGAGCCGTGCACATGCACTATGTCTGGTTCATTTCTGTAGCCTTGTCCTTCGTGCCCGTTGCAGTCTCCAAGTGTCTTCACAGTCCCACAGCTTGAACGGTGGCCGATTTTTTAAATATTTTTATATAGACCCTCAGGATTCAGGAGACAGGACAGGAGTGTGATTATTATTGCTATGCCTGCAGTTGGCCCTTTCACCAGCTAGTGATTTATTAACTCAACACGTCTGAACATGGTGGGCTGGCCCTACCTGCAGCCTTATCTCTGTGATTAAGTTCTCAAGGTGAAACTGCTTCCCACCCTCTTCTTCTGGTTGGTTTCTCCTCAAGGTTTCTCCTCAAGGTCTCTCGTGTGTGTGTGTGTGTGTGTGTGTGTGTGTGTGTGTGTGTGTGTGTGTGTGTGTGTGTGTGGCAGTACTGGCATGTTGGTTCAGAGGTTATTTTAGATTCGATTATTTAGATTATTTGTAGGAAGGAGTTTGAAAGAGAGCGTGATTTCAAATTTGAGATGAGAACTTTACAGTTGACCAATAATATAACTTTTAGGGCTGCAGCTCTTATCTTGTTAACAATAAAGACTAGCGTTTGTTCGTTTGTTGTTGGTAAGCTGCAAGTGGCTACTGCATATCAGAATTCCTGACTGTATGTAGGAGTGCATGTGTTAGTAGCAACGCATGCCGTTTTAATGACCGAAAGTAGAGGGTTAAGCTAGCATGCTCCCACGCCAAGAAATCTCTATAATCCTTATAATTATATAATAATATAATCCTTATCCCCTTTGTATCGGCATGCCTTTGGTTTCACAAAAATCCACGTTTGTCATGTATGAGCAACTGTCAATAAAGTCTGTGAAGCGTTGAAAAGAAGAACACTGAAGAATTTAACGCTTCACAGACTTAGTCTTATATGTCTCAATTGAGAGCCACAGCCACAGCCCCTACACAAGCAGCTGGCCCAACGGAGATCTGCCTGAACGTGTCTGTGAGACACGAACCGCCCCCTGCTTATATTCTATAGGCACAGAGTCACTCAAAACTGCTGCCGTACAATGAAACGACTCTAAAGGCAGCATCTGTGTAATACTAACAGGGAGAGATGGGGACGCTTCAGATAGACTCTGAATACTTTCAACGTTACAAATATTAACAATTTCCACTAGTATACACTAGTCACATCATTATTATTAACAATAACAATAACAATTGAGATGCCTGACCGACTTCTCAACATGGCCATCAGGCATGCAATAGATCACTGCATTTAATTTACACAACATATCTCTGCCCATTAAATTAACAGGTGATGAAGGTGAACTTCTGCTCTAATGAAGTTTATGATGAGTATTTACTTTATGAGGGTTTTGATATAGCTTCACTCATTGGTATGCCAGCACTCCCCACAGTTGTCAAAGTCTTATTACTTTCTATTAAACACGGCAGTTTCCTTTACAACTGGAACAGTGGCACCAGAATCGACCAAAAATTCGAAATGGTTTTGTCCTACCTGAACGGAGCATTTAGGGTTCTCAGAAGGAGTTGAAGAATGGTTTAGAAGTGATGCTTGTATTGTTGATTCAGTTCCTAGTGGCTATTTCCAGCACTCACACTGGAATGGGTCTCTCATGGAGTGGGGAGCGTGGAGGGAAAAGGAGCAGAAGGCATGTTCTGTTTTCTCTGTTGTTTCTAAACTGCACAAACATCCCTGTCTGAGGTCTTGCCTGTCCTTCTAACTTTTTCTTTACTCTAAACAGAACTTATTTTTACTAAAACCTGCCGCTGTAAATCAGACATCAGTAGGAATGTCTGAAGGGCACGTTGGCATCTATAGCTGTTCCTGCACTCTCTTCCCACACCTGTTTAAACCACTGGCAGAATGTTATAGGCGACCCGTCAGGCTTCTGTGTAGTCCAAATGTAGCTGTGAGATCTGTGAATAACTGACGTATGCTCCAAGCACACAAAGCATTGAGGGCAGTTTTATCACTTTCTGTTATTCTGGCAGGTTTTTTTTAGCATATCTGCCTCCTCGGCTGTTAGTCCTATCTCCGTCATTAGTTGATTTACAATTTCCTCAGTTTTAGTTTGGACTGCTATTTCTAAGAGCGATTCTTTATATGATGCTGGCCATTCGGGTTTAATTTGCATAGATTTCTTGGAAAGACTCGACGGGGCAGGGATGTTTTTGTATATCCAAAGTCCCATCCGGGATCTGGCCCTTCCTTAACTGTCTGCTGTAATTCCTAAATGTTACAAGGATCAAATGAACCACCCACTGGCCAACGACCGTCCGTCCAACTGTGCACAGCAAGTAAAAGGAACTATGTAGTACTCCCCGTCTTCTTAAACTACATTGTTGATGGGCGAGCCTGGAGGCACTATCGGTTTATCTTTTGTTTTCCCATATTTCTTTCTTACTGCTTCTTCCCTTTTCCTAATTCTCTTAGGAACTTTCCTTTTACTTTTGACGTAGTTGAATCCATTTTACTTACTCTTGCGTTTTACAAACTCCTGCAAAACAGAATATGATTAATATACAATTTGATGAGACCTAATCTACAATTTGATAAGATTCTCCACTCGTTTGCCTCCTCCTGCAAATGGAAGCGGTCATTTAGTCAGTTAATAGTGAGTGTTAATTGTTTTAGTAGTTAATAGTCGGTTGAATAGTCAGTTGTACACGCTTTCCGTTGTCTGATCATGTCAACCACTATTTCTCGGCCTAGTGTTGCATTTCAGGGTTAGGTAATTTTGCTCAACGACTGTGGACATTGGAGTCTGACCCCAGAACCTTTCGGTTGGGAGTCAAACACACTAACCACAAGACTATCCTGCCCTGTTTTTATAATATGGCTTACTTACCTTACTTACTTACCTGCTCAGTACTAAATATATAAGCTTTTATATATATATATATAAGCTTATATATTTAGTACTGAGCAGGTATATATATCATTAACAATAATGGGAATTACTCCTGCATTATTGTCTTCAATGAGTTGTCTTATGCTCAGAATTTTGTCAGATATTCAAAAAGGGGTGGGAGGGGATACTCTGACTCCATTTCAAGAAGGAAGGCAGAAACGGTGGTACACTGGATTCACTAATTGGCTCAACCCAGAGTTTCCTATTTAGTTATTAAGCTTTTAAGTGACTTACAGTGAATTCAGATACATGTCATTAAGCAGCAGGTAGGGGTTGGGGCATCTTGCTCAAGGACGACTACAGGTTAGGCTGCGGACATTTGGTGATCAAACCCAGAACATTTTGTCTAGGACTCGGGGACTTGTGTGGTCTAGTGTGGTCTACCAATGGACTCTCTTGACCCCTGAGCGTTTGGATTGGTTCTTCTTTCAGATCGTGGAGCCCACGGAGCTGATGTGGAAGTGTGGGCTGGCGAACCCCCACACCAGCCACTGTCTGGGCAGTGGGCAGATCATGATCAGCTGCATAGGAGACCCCTCTGGGAACGGCAAAGGTAGCGATGGCAAAGTTGTGATTTTACTTTTTCACTTTCCGTAATGACACCACGGTGCTACACTATTTAGGGTGGGATTTCAAATTCATACAAAATTCATAAGAATGAATTTAATGTTACGTCATTGTTATGAATTAAGAATGAAATACTGATGGAATACCAATACCATACACACATTGAATTGTAATGTTAGCTATGGTATGATTTTTTTTCATGTTTTCAACAATTGTATAGACATCTCTTATCTCACCAACAATAATTGAGACGACTACTTGAGAGTACTGCCTATCACAAAACAAACAATATCTATGTTTCATGAATACCACTGTATAAACAATACCGCCCAAACACGCTACATGACTTTATTGAACACATTCAGATGCTCCCAGAGAACGTGACTTGGGTCTATTCCAGGTTAGCTAGTGCCAACAGGTACTAGTACTGCTGCAGGTACCTGCAACAGCCAAACACCGTCTGGTTACCATGACAACACCAGTACTGTGCGGAAGCCATATTCTTTCTGGTCCTTGTGTGTCTCCTCACACAAGGTGGGTTTGTCCTGCTGGACGGAGAGTCCTTCGAGGTGCTGGGAAACTGGGAGCACCCAGGGGATGCGACACAGTTTGGCTACGACTTCTGGTACCAACCGAGACACAACGTGATGCTGAGCACCGAGTGGGGGGCACCCAAGGCCCTGGCCAACGGCTTCAACATCCAGCACGTCCAGGAAGGTGGGTCCCCACCGGAGCCCCCACATGACACTCAGCATAACATTTAAGACAAGAGAGGGAAAGGTAAGGTGTGGTAGGATAAGGCAATTTAAAGGACATCACCGGTCTGGGTGAGTAATCCGTTACAGATATAATTACTCAAAATGACTTCCTTCCTTTCATGTGTACGTGCCTGCCACGAATGTAAACAATGGCAATATAGCACTTTGGTCCTCAATGTACGTCGGTCAGTATGGAGTTTGTGGACAACATGACAGTGAATCGGCATACAAGTACTCTCATCACAAAGACCAAAGTGCTATATTGCCACTCTTTACATTCGTGGCAGGCGCACACACACTAAATGCCCTTGCGCAGTATCAGTACAAGGAAGTCATTTTGAGCAATTATACTAGTATCGGATGTTTTAGTGAAGCCAGGAGAGACAGCTACGATGCTCAACCTAAACCTGCAAAACAGGTAAAAGTTGGCCAATGTACTAAAGGGTGCTGGCTGGCTTAGCCCATAAAGGCTTGGGCCAGACTAACTGGCTGACTGACTAGTTGTAGAAGGGATGAGAATTATTCCTTGTCATGGCAACGACAAACGTTTTTATTTTATATTGTTGGCAATTGCCCATGGTGTAAGCATGATAATCAACTCGTAGGTGTCCGTTGAACGGATTTAAGGCACAACGTGGAGGCGAAGAACCTCCATGTCGTGGTCGCCTCAGAGAAGTGCCTACTTGTTGATTTATCCCGTGCATATAACTGTTATAACGATGGCGTAAACCAAACACTTGCTTTCGCAGGTCTCTATGGAACCAGCATCCATGTGTGGGACTGGACCAGCCACAAGAAGCTGCAGAGCCTGGACCTGGGTGCAGAGGGCGCCGTTCCCCTAGAGGTCCGCTTCCTCCACGAGCCCAGCGCCGCCGAGGGATACGTGGGCTGTGCCCTTGGTTCCACCGTGTTCCGCTTCTTCAGAACCAAGGTGAGCAGTAGGAGACCAGTAGAGCCTGGTAGAACTCAGTAGAACTCAGGACAAACCAGTAGTACCTGGTAGTAGAACCAAGGTGAGCAGTAGGAGACCAGTAGAGCCTGGTAGAACTCAGTAGAACTCAGGACAAACCAGTAGTACCTGGTAGTAGAACCAAGGTGAGCAGTAGGAGACCAGTAGAGCCTGGTAGAACTCAGTAGAACTCAGGACAAACCAGTAGTACCTGGTAGTAGAACCAAGGTGAGAAGTAGAACCCAGGAGGACCAAGGAGGACCAAGCAGAACCCAGTAGAGTCCGGTAAATCCCAGTAGATCCCAGTTAGCATTAACATTCGGGTAATGCTGAAATTCATGAAAACTATATTATAACTCAGAAAGAACCAGATAAAAAGCACTATGTGCTGATAATAAGCCCCCTCAAGTCACTGATGACTCGCTGGGAAGAAACTGGGGTCACTGCTGGGGCCATAATGAACAAAACAAGATTAAACACCATTTTAAAAGCTGTAGTGTATTAAAAATCTATAGAAGGTATCGAATTTAGTGACTGCTAGCTAGCTAACTCAATGGAAAGAACCGGAATGAACCTTAATTGGTGCCTGAATGTAACAATACTGTTGCCAGTAGGACCCAGTAAAATCCAGTAGATCCCAGTACAAACCAGAAGAACCCAACTTGATGTGGGCAGCAATAATGTAACTGCCTCCAGAAAGAAAGAAAGTGTGTGTGTGTGTGTGTGTGTGTGTGTGTGTGTGTGCGCGCGTGTGCGTGTGTGTGTGTGTGTGTGTGTGTGTGTGTGTGTGTGTGTGTGCGCGCGTGTGCGCGTGCAGAAGGGAGACTGGACGACAGAGATGGTGATCAAGGTTCCCAGTAAGAAGGTGGAAGGCTGGGTGCTGCCCGAGATGCCAAGTGAGTCGTTCACCACTTGTAACACTAAATACATCTATCTACTCTACACGTGCTCTATGTGCTCTACACATATACTCTATACATGCTCTCTGTACATCATACATATAGTTGTGCACAGCCGTAGTGCTTGAGATTAATCAAGGCACACAGGGAGAGAGCCTGGAGGCCTATACTATGAAGCAGGATTTGGGGTCAATAACCTGCTCTGGAGCAGGTTATGTTCGCGGTAACGGATCAACACGGATAGAAGCATAGAAGCATGGCCTACTGACCAATCAATTCTCTTGGAAAATGGCATCACCATTCCTAGAAGATCCCCTGGACCTCAGTGCGTGAATAGTGAGTGGGGCTCTTAGGAAGGTTTTTAGAGCTTTTAGAGCCCTTTGGCTTTCCCTGACGAGTATCTATATGAAAGATATAGATTCTCATCGGAGGGAAAGGTTTATACGCAGGCACCCCCTAGTGGTATGCCATGAATCTTGCAGAAATTTTAAACAACAATTTACACAACAAAATGGAATTATATAGATCTTTTTTTCCCCTCAGTTTTGGCCTTCCGTCCACACTAAAACAGCATTTCGTTCACTTAAAACGAGAGTTTCTAAGACATTCTCGCAAGTGAATGTATTTGAAACCGCCGGTCTTGCGTTGTAGTGTAGCTGTGTTAAAGCGCATGACAACAGGGGGTGTTGAAAGAGCTGACGTGTGATTGTGACGTGATCCAGACGTCTGCAGCCGGCTCAAGCAGTGGTCTGGGCATGTGCACGACAGACGACATTCTGATTGGCTGACTGTGTGCCACGGCAGGTCTCATCACGGACATCCTCATCTCCCTGGACGACCGCTACCTGTACTTCAGCAACTGGCTGCACGGTGACATCAGACAGTATGACATCACAGACAGGAGAGCGCCACGATTGGTCGGCCAGGTAGGCTCTCAAACCATGGCCGAGTTTTTAACATTCTACTTATAGTGTGTGTGTGTGTGTGTGTGTGTGTGTGTGTGGTGTGTGTGTGTGTGTGTGTCATTGTCAGTTTGTTTGTTGGTCTGTCTGTCTTCCTGTCTGTCTGCCTACCTTACCGCTTGTCTGCCTGCCTGACCTTCTATTATCTAACCGCCCAATGATCTGTTGAGTGCAGGCATTTCTGGGGGGAAGTATTCAGAGTGACGGACCCGTGCGGGTGGTGGAGGACCCAGAGAACCAGCCCCAGCCCTCTCCCTGCATCATCAAGGTGAACCAAACCCACTAGGAACCAGAGCAGGCAGCCGTCGTT
>OMNR01029607.1:12578-27016 GCA_900303205.1 Mora moro
CAAACTTGATTTCGACGTCTCCTCTATTAACCATGGATGCGTTATTTCCAATGATGCCGTTTTGAATAGGCTCATTCAAAATATAGTAGTTTTGTATAAAATCTCCCTATTTATTAGACTAACAATGTTTCAGCATGGTCAGAAGGATGAAATAATACACAATCAAGTGTTCAAATATCACTTGGTGCTGGCACCCTTCCCCCACCCGCCTACTAACAAAAGATAATAAAAAACTTTGCTGATGCTAACTCAAGGTTAGTCTATGGATACATGTCCAAGATGGAGTTGACCTTGCCTGTCATTCTATTCTCCACCACTGTATTTAGCTTCTAACTTCAGCCTAGTGTCTAACTCCAGCCTAACTAGTGTGCCTTCCCCCACCAGCTTGTAAGAAGAAGTAGGTTCAGCCCAGGTGTCCCATTCCCCAGCGACTCCCTCCAGCTCATCCTGGGGGATCCCTAACCGTTGGGAGATATAATCCCTCCAGCATGTCCTGGGTCAGCCCCAGGTTCTCCTCCCAATTGAACACCTTCAAAGGGAGACACCCGTAACATTGAATCACCTCAGGTGGCTCCTTTCCAGGCAGAGAAGCAGCAGCTGCAACCTTCTTTATTCTTTGTGACAGATAGGCGTGGACAGGAACATAGACCGACTGGTAAATTGAGAGCTTCACCTTGCGGCTCAGCTATCTCTTCACCACCACCATTCGTTACAGAGACCACATCACTGCAGCTGCTGCCCTAACGTCGATCGTGCGCTCCTGTTTACTCTCACTTGTGAACAAGATCCCAAGATACTTGTTGAACTCCTCCACTTGGGATATCCTAATCCCTCCTCCCTAACCTGAAAAGGGCAAGCCATCCTTTTCTGGGAGAGAACCATGGCCAGGTGCTGATTTGCATACCGACCTCTTCACACTTGCAAATCTGCAAATCGCTCTAGAGATTGCAACAAAGCAAAGATGACAACATCACCTGCGAATAACAGATGCCCCCACATGGAAAATGACTATGCCTTTATTTCCTGTCCATGAAGATCATGAACAGGAAGGGAGACAAAGTACAGCCTTGCCTGACTTCGAAGGGACTTGACTTAATGCCAAGAATGGAGACACAACTCTCACTCGGGATGTACAGGGACCGAATGGCTCACATGATTGGCCCCGGTGTCCTCCCCTCCCGCAGTATGTCCCACAGAATCTCTCGGGAAACGCAGTCATATGCCTGCAGATCTAATAATATGTATTGGTTAACTCCCAAGTGCCCTTGATCATCTGCAAGAGGGTGAAGAGTTGGTCCTTTGTTTCACAACCAGGAAGAAAAATAGATCTAGAAGTAACAACATCTAGGCTACTTTTAGAGTGATGATAGCTTCAATAGGGGAGTGGTGCCAAGTTAGGCCACTTACAAGTTAACCCTAACATACATTTCAGGAATATATTTTAATTCTTCAGAATTTAAATATGCAATTCCAAATTAAGTTAGCACGAAATTGTAGTTGGTTATAGTTAGGTTTGAAAACTATTTTATAAAGTATGTTCGAAAGGGGGAAGTAAATATTAGGCAATATATCTAGTCATTCCTAGGATTATTAAAAACATTAAAAACACCATTATTTACTAATAATTGTCATAATAATTGACTAATTCAACTGACATGAAATGCTTTCTTTTAATGATGTATTTTAATTGTCAATTGAATTATTTATTTCCTGTTTTATTTAATGCTCCATAAAAAGCTGATTTAATAATTGTTTTAAGCATTCTTTATTTTAATCAATTAGTAAACATTCATTAATTTCTTTCTGTGGCACAATTGGTCCTCCAAAGCTATAGGTCCCTGCAAACTCATTAATTGTGGATAGAGCAGCATTTATTGCTTTGTTGGTTGAGGTAGTGTGGGCGGCAAAACAGGTGAAGACCTCACATTAAAGGGGAACTTTGGTGCTTTTCAACCTTATCTCCATCTCTCCGCATCAGGGATATAGTGTGAAAAACGCCTGCAGTTGTTGCCGATGCTCTCTGTGTCTCTGGGTGTTTCCTGTTGTGTCCCAATTAAAAAGAAACCAAAGCAATTAAGTTCCTTGGTGGAGCGTTGAAAAAAAGATCTGTTGACAAACTGGGTAAAGAAATATCAATTGGCAAAGTGTGGACAGCGGTGAGGAGAATGTCAGGGGTATCTAAGGAAAACCCCAGTATTGGAGGAAGGACATATTGCTAAATTATGTGAAGAAGGTTAATTCACGTGTTGAAAGATTTCAAGCAGTACATAGTGGGATTAATATATGGAAAATGTATCCAAAAAAGCTGCAAGGTCTTAAAGGACAAGATGTATAAAATTGAAGGAAATGGGGATAACTCAGATCATAATAAATCTGTCTTTTCACTAGAAGAGTTGAGAAGTGCAAAACAAGCTGGGGGAATGTATATGAATTATTTTTAAAGATTAGATGAGATGGTACTGGAAGACATAATAGCATGAGTGAATATGGGCGGAAGGAGCAATCCCAGTTGCATGGAAACTTTCAGCAGTAATCCCCATTTTGAAACCTGGAAAGGAGGCCTCAAAACCGACATCGTATCACCCAGTTGTCATCCAAGATCATTCTCTAAAGATCATAGAGAGAATGGTGACAAACAGATTGGTATACAAGTTAGAGAATCCAATTCAGAGTGGGTTTAGGATATGGATAAATACAATGGACTCTGTGCTAGCACTTGACTTAGAAATAAGGAAAGCTAAGAATAAGGGAGTAATGGCTGGCTGTTTTCTTTGACATTGAGAAAGCATATGATATATTGTGGCAGGAAGGACTCATCAAATTATACAATGCTGGAGTAAGAGGGAGGATGTTGAACTGGATAAACTAATGTCTTAATGGTTGAATCGTACTATTGAAGTTGGGGGGGGGGACGGGGACGGGACATTTTCAGGCACTTGCACTACCTGCAGGTCAAAGCCTTGGGTGGGTCTGCTGTGGGTTTTTTTCAAATAATGTTTTTATGTCTCTGCTCTGTTAGTTGAAATGGGAGAGACTCCATTATAGCTCAATGAAATTAGCTTTACATCATCTAACAGCCAGGAAAACAACTACTATAGGAGGTGTGGGAATGGGGAGACGATGGTATAGTAAAAGGGATCATTATATTCATAATTTGAAGAACCTGGCGCAGGAAATGGGGGTGAGTGAAGTGGGAGGCCTACTGGTCTTGTCACTGTGTTATTTTTCATGCTGATCATTAAGGAGAGAAGGAAGCCAGAAGACCTGGTCACAGAAAGTGGGACATTGAATAATTATCTAACCATGTTTACAGATGGCTCCATGGATCCAGACACTGAAAAAGCAGGGTTTGGTATATATTTCTAGTATATACAATTAGCACAATGCAGACGTCTGCCCAAGGGAGTGTCTGTATTCACAACAGAGGCAACAGCTATCATATGGGCACTCTCTGTCTAATTCAACTGCTACCCCAATGGCTATCAAGGATGAGAGATCACCTGCTAGGCCTGACCTGGTCCCAGATATCTTAATCAAGAACTACAAGTTGTAGCAGGCTGGGATTAGGGTGAGATCATGTCGGGTGGGAGGCAGCATAAGTCAGAATGGGAAATAGAGAAGAGCGGTAGACATTGAAACAAAAGTTCTGGGAAAAGGACTGCTGGCCTGTAAACAAATAAACAGCCATTAGACTAAGGTTTGGACTGTGAACTGGGTTAACAATGTCAACAGGAATAGAAGACTAACATGTTATTATGAGATGTGGAAAGCATGTGAAAGAAAAAGTTGTGACGTTCAAATACATGCTAGTGATCAGCATACACAACCTGATTTGACCTAAGGATCACTGGAAAACTGTAGTGGATGCAGTCCTGAAAATGCTTTTTTTCAGACACCCATCTGAAAATCATGAAATGGATGCAGTGCATCCTTCACACTGCGGGAGGCAGTAGCCTAATACACAGAGAAATGTCGAGGACGCCAACAACTACACGAAGTTAATAATAGCTTATTTTGTATACGCTATTTCGATAAAGAAGCATACAACCAAACAGACATAATGGTTATCACAAACAACAGAACTACAGTCGAGTAGACAGGAGGACATAGACCTATACGTCGAGAATGAAAAAAATATAATAAATACTATTTTTTGTAAAAACGAGGCGTTTAAGACAGAGTTTCTGATTTAGAAATGTTTGATATTTCACAAAATAATAATAGCAAATACAAAATGTCGTGAGGAAGCTACGTCAGAGGTCAGGGGTGAAAGTGCACAGGGCGGACACGTGGTTGGTTCGCGGGAAACGTCCCATAACAAATCTTTGGATATCTGGGACGTTTGTCTCGGTGTCGTTGTTGAGATCCGTACCTTGGTCTCAACTTTCTACTTTATACTGACTACAATGCTAAAATAGTCTTTTGAGTTGTCTTATAGTCTTATAGTTTTGGCCAACTCAAATTTGTATCGTCAACATTAGTTTCGCTACGTTAGCTATTCTTAGCTAGCTTCTGTGGTGTAAAGAGTTCACATGAGCCATCATCTACTGGTCCATCATATACAGTTAGTATCCATCATCTACTGGTCCATCATACACAGTTAGTATCCATCATCTACTGGTCCATCATATACAGTTAGTATCCGGGTGATCTGAGATGGCAGAAAGACCAGAGGACCTTAACCTTCCTAACGCTGTTATTACTCGCATAATTAAAGAAGCGGTGAGTTGAATCAACGTGGACATCACTCCGACACCGGCTGCTGATCGTTACCCTGCGTGCTCGATGTATACTGAGGACTGTTTATACTGCCTGTCTGTTTATACTGACTGTCTGTTTATACTGACTGTCTGTTCACCAGCTGCCGGACGGCGTTAATGTGTCTAAAGAAGCACGGAGGGCCATATCGCAAGCGGCCAGTGTGTTTGTTCTGTATGCAACTTCATGGTAAGAACATGATGCTCCCCACTACCACCCACACGTCTTAAAACATGGAGTTGTTATTCATTATTACCACCACCCACACGTCCTACAACATGGAGTTGTTATTCATTATTACCACCACCCACACGTCCTAAAACATGGAGTTGTTATTCATTATTACCACCACCCACACGTCCTACAACATGGAGTTGTTATTCATTATTACCACCACCCACACGTCCTAAAACATGGAGTTGTTATTCATTATTACCACCACCCACACGTCCTAAAACATGGAGTTGTTATGGATTCATTTGTAGAGAATGACAACTATGTGCTAAATGCAATGTTCAAAGTATTGTATTCGTAGTACCGGTACAGTCCAAATGAAGAATTGTTAAAATAACTAGTCCATAAACCTTGTTGAATGTCAATAAAGAACACAATATTCAAACTAGATATGGTTTTAGGCAATCATTATCTGACATCGTCAGATATACCTACGTCAGTTAATCGTGTGACTGATGTATTTGTCTAGAGCAGGGCTATACAAATACTTTCATATGACATTGAACATTAAGGGGCGCCTGGAGTAAGTATCGCACATAAAACAATACAACATAAAAACGACACTAAATCACCTTAACCACCTTCACATATATTCCAAACTGATTTAATTAATGTGTCAGATCGAAATACATTGAACCTTTTAGTGATAAAAATCTGCTACAAGTACTCTTATTAATTTCATTCATATTATTCTAATTAACAATCAAAATCAATGGCCTCAGCCATAAATCAATCTAGCAACAACTGATATTAACATTTAACAGAAATGGCCTGATGTATAAATACATCAAGCAACAAGTGATGTTATTTACATTCAACAGAAGTCCAAGCACATGTTCTTGAAAACACTCAAAGAATCGTACATGCACAACTCTCATGCTACAGAGTGTGCACAGAGTGTGCGGGACAAAGCAAATTAAACAGTTTCCTATTGGAGGAAATTGAACTGCCTTTCTTTTTTGCTCAAACAGTTTTTTTCGGGGGGAAATTGATTCTGATTGCTCATGTTGTAATAAATCATTTGCGGCCCACGGGCGCCAATTGAATAGTCCTGGTCTAGAGGTTTGGAATGTTAGAGATGATTAGAAAAACTAGAAGATGGCATTCATTTTAAATGCTAATTGTGTAAGAAATTACATTTACATTTATTTTTAATTTCTTTTGTATATGACCCAGCCTTACCATGAAATATGTCTTAAGTATTTTAATTTCTGTAACTTTGTTGTCCCTCTGTGTAAACTTGGCAGTGCAAACAATTTTGCCATGAAAGCAAAGAGAAAAACTCTGAATGCAGCAGATGTGTTGGCTGCCATGGAGGAAATGGAGTTTGAACGGTTCTTGGAGCCTCTAAGGGAAGCGCTGGAAGGTTTGTTTGTCATGGACCCATATTGTGGTGAATTGATTCTAGAACATAATGGGTAATGCATGCAAAAGAAAAGTTCAGATCAACTTTTCATCTTGAAGCCATTGGCTTAAGATGCATGGTTACTTGCTATTTACAATTGTTTTTGTAGTTTACAAAAAGGGCCAAAAGGGGAAGAAGGAGGTGTCTGAGCAGAAGCGCAAAGAAAAAGAAAAGAAGAACGAGACAGACAACGATAAGAGTCGAGAGGAAGAGGACGATGAAGACCGAATGGAGGAAGAGCCAGAGGCTGAAAACGATGCAGAGGAGGAAGTGGAGAACTAAACATTCCAGTGGCTCATCCAACTTTCACATGACGAGCCACCACAAACATTGAAATGCACTTGTGATCCTTTTGAGGTTCACTGATTGATGGGGAGTTTTTCAATTATGTACTTGAACAACTAATGTTTACCATCGAAACACATGCAAACCTGTCTTTTATTGCAGATTACCTCACTGAAGGGTGTAGTTTCTGGACTTTAGGTAGAGGAATTTTCTTCCAAGTCTGGGATCTCAGGTCTTTAGCCTAGTGCACAAATGTTGCCATGTGCCAGGCTTTTTTACTGTTTTGTATAGGGCTAGGATATGTTCCAAATTACACAAAGATGTACAAGTTGCATTGCCAGTTTCAATTATCAAATAATTGCTATAGTGTAGGCAGTCCTGAAGGCTGGCCTAATGTGAACATGCTACCAGTTGGATGCTTGGTGGGAAGTTTGCACCATGTCAAGTTAGGCTTTACTTGTTGCAGCACATCAGCATTATGACTTAATAAAATTTGTATTAACTTGCTAGTGACTGCTTTAAGTTTCACAACCGTCAGCCAAGAAGTTTGGAATTGTTTGTTGGGTTCATGTCTGACCAATTCAATGCCTTATCAGGACAGTTGTGGAGCATACTGCAACCATCACTAGTGCAGTTTACGCAGGCCATTACATGTAGTTAAGATGAAGCAAAGAGTGAACTGTTAAATTCTTGATTGACAATTACACAATTTGCACAGATAACCAGCTGATTCCATCAGGCTCTGGGGTTCCAATTTATTTTAAATTGTAAAATAAAAACATGTTGATCAACAGTCAATACCACAAATCCAAGTACTGACCTTTCTCCAATTTAAATGCCTAGACTACAATGTTGGCTGAAGGTAAAAACCTTTGTGGTTTAGCCCTACCGATGGAATACATGCACCACAACCAGCTGGGAAACGCCAGGTAAAATGACATGGGACAAGTTTAATTTCATCAACTTTATTTTGTCAGCATTACTCTGCTGGGCACTCAACTTTGCCACTGTTTATGTCATCAATGACATCATGGGGAAGGCGTCCATCGATGGTGCAGCCTACTGACTGAGCAGTACCCAGGATCTCCTTGATAGTTCCTTCAGGAAAAACAACAAAATCACATTAACACTTAAATGTTTCATGAAGCAATATCAATGCGTTAACAGAATTAAAAGTACGCTGATGCAATATCAAATAATACCAATTGAGCGCAATGTTTTTCATTCAAGGTTATTGGACTGAGGTTTTGTCTTGTTCCAGGTCTTTCGGCACAGAGTTGCCCATTTGTACGGGCAGCCCTGCTTCCTAGAGCTGGGTCCATCTTAGCCTCCACTGGATTATACTCAGTCACTAACAGACAGGCATAGTGGCGGGAGGCTAGCCATCAAAAACATTTTCATACAACTTACCGGAAAGTTCCCTGGCAATAGAGCGATGCCTCATGATGCGGGCGACGTTCACGATCTCATCAAATGTTACGCTCCCACTGTGCTTGACTAGAAAACAAAACAAGATTAAACTATATTCCCAAGTCAACTACCCACTGAATTTAATCCAACACAAGTCAACTACTCCAGCATGAAGTTGATCATTTGTACCAGGCCTTTCGGCACAGGGGTGCCCACTATGCTGGGCAGCACTGCTTCCTAGAGCTGGGTCCATCTTAGCCTCCACTGGATTATACTCAGTCACTAACAGACAGGCATAGTGGCGGGAGGCTGCAAGTTTTTCTACCCATCAAATAAACGACCACAAGCAGTTTATTGTCATGACCATATGGCGATCGGCAAGTTACAAAACGTTGCATAGACTTACTGTTCTTGACCTTTTTGCGGTCACGTGGGGGCTCCTTCAGCGCTTTGATGATCAGGGCCGATGCAGAGGGCACAACCTCAACCTAGATGGACATGTTAGAGGAACCTTTATACACATTGTAGACATCCCATATTGCATGCATTGCACACCTTTGTCCCCAAATTTACAGGCTGATTGCTATCAGCACTAATCATTCTGACATCAAACATTTGACAATTTAGATTGCATAATTCAGGGCTCAAACACAATTCATGGATTTACAGTAGACTGGGCAACAACAACAACAGAGTGAGGGTGGTCCAGTAAATATCATAGCTACATACCACAGCCTGTCTGTTCTGAATGGTCAGCTTCACGGTGATCCTCAGGCCTTTCCAGTCTCCAGTGGCCTTGGCAATGTCATCGCCAACTTTCTTGGGGGACTGAAAGGACAAAAGATAGGAATCCGACTGAAGTTGTGGTTGTAGCAAGTCATAACCATTAAGTGCAGTGCAAACGTTGATTGAGTAATTTGTATGATTTAATGCATTTATTTCAAATCAATTACAAACATGTACCAGGCCTTTCGGCACAGAGGTGCCCACTATGCTGGGCAGCACTGCTTCCTAGAGCTGGGTCCATCTTAGCCTCCACTGGATTATACTCAGTCACTAACAGACAGGCATAGTGGCGGGAGGCTAGCCAAATCAGAGCAAGAACAAAAACTTACCAGACCCAGAGGTCCAATTTTTGGAGCAAGGGCTGAGGTGGCACCAACTTCTCCTCCAGTGCATCTCATGTACACTGAAAATGAGAGCCCACCGTGCCATGTTGAATGCAGTTTCTCACACAAAGTACCAAGGCTACAGCCAACCTTTACATTAACATCACATTGGTGAAAGGATTAGTCTACAAGTATAAATACCACTACACCAGCCACGTGTGAACGGATCAATTTAGAGGTTTTCGCATTCCGGACACACCGCGGCCACCACTGAACATTTGAGCATATTATCTAGAGTGGATACAGCTAGCACCCACTCCATACAGTGGATACAGCTAGCACCCACCCCATACAGTGGATACAGCTAGCACCCACTCCATACAGTGGATACAGCTAGCACCCACTCCATACAGTGGATACAGCTAGTACCCACTCCATACAGTGGATACAGCTAAACAAATATTTCCCGCTGCCGGTTCAATTAGACCAGCCCTGCTTTAAACAGTCAGGGGTTCGACACACTTGCATGTGGGTCCTAAGTATTAGTAACAGCTGATCACATGCAGGCTACCAAGCTAACGCCCAAGACACGTGGTGATCCAATAGGCCTCTTCAGACTCAGGAACCGCAAGTAAAGGCAGTGGAACCACATTGTGAAAGCCCAATATACAAGTAGTCGGCACTGCATAAGTAAAGCCGGTGCTCCCTATATTTACCATTTCCTCTGCCACCTCATAGATGAGGAGACACGCACCGGACGGACATTGGCTCCATCTTGACTCTGAAACAGTTTATATCAGAGACTTTACACATACCAACTTTAATTTCGGTGGGGTCGAATTTGGGAGGCATGTTGCTGATGTAGTAGAAGTGCTCTGCTCAGCTTGGTTGGTGATGGTGTCGGATGAACCCAGATTCGGGACGACCGATTACTGTTGCACCTTCACCGCTAAGGGGACAAAGGAAAGACCGAGAAATGGAGCCGTCTGTATTTATACTAGTGATGCAGAATCCCGCGAGAGTTGGTTCGGAGTTCTCGTTTTACGTCTTCTTCCAGTTTTTTTGGTGATTAACAAACAACCTTTCGGTGCATTATCGCCACCGTCTGAACAGGAGTAGGAATCATGGCTCCTACTTCAAGTAAAAGAAAACATACAAACCAAAACAAATAAACCAAACTAATTAACTAACTATAACTTTGATGCTATACATTAATTTTGTCATCTTTAGAAAGAGAAAAACTCAATTAAAGCACACATCCCCTGATGGTTTACCAAATATAAATTAAAGTCATTTGTACCCCTTCACTTCTCAGTGCCTCTTTAAATATTGCTCTCTCTATCTTCCACTGTTTCTGTCAGCTGACAATAATCACGCATCTTGTTCAAATGATTCCAGATCAGGAGAACAGTGCTGTTGAATCACTGTCACGTCATTACACCAGCTACTATTCACGTAAAAATAACTATTAAAACTATTAACGTCCTTATAATTACTGTTTCCAAAATGACAACTGTCGTCCCTTACCTTCCTCATCCCACTCACTCACACTCACACCCACTGAACTCTATATGTTTACATCAGTCTGGTTCGCCTTTGGTTGTATTTGTTGCATATTTATCAGCTTTTTAATTTAGACTAACTCCTGAATGTACTGGAACCCATATAAACGTACTATCCCCATCCTCTGAGCTTGCCCGATTGACTTATGAGACTGTAGACTCAGTCTGTAGACTTCAATATTGCCCATGAAAGTACGAACCTCCTCTACCCACTATAACACTATAGGCATATGGCCACCATCTCCCCTGTATATACTGATAGAGGTTATTTGTTTTTTCATTTAAAAATGTAATTCTGGTACAACAAATGCTGACCTTACCTTTACCGTACTTTCTTCATCTTTCAACCCATCTGTAAACACATCAAGGAATCCATAATATCTGGATTTTATTCAGATTATTCTAGGTCTACCTCACAAAACGGTAGAAGCCATGGTGGTACAGCAGGATATACAACCATTGGGTTATATTTTCCCTCACCCTCATTTCTAACACCTCCTTTTCCCACACCCATCCAAAACCTTTTGTCATTCTTTCTCTTTCTCCCAACTAGCGCTCTTGTTGTTGGATGATCACTGTGTCCTTCTAAATGAACCCAATAGCTGCAAGTTGTTTCCTTCTCTTTTCTAAAGGCATCCCCCACCTCTACCTGCATGGCTGACACTGGGCACCACAGCAGATCCTCAAGGCAAGGGCTTGAATGACATCCAGTTAGTTCTAAAGTGTGGTGTTTGCTGCCAATCCATATGCCACACTACCATAGTCCAATGTTGATCTCATGAGGCAAATATAAATAGTTTTCAATGCACATCAGCTCCCCACTCAGTCCCAGCCAAACATCTCATAACATTAATAACTGTTTTACATTTAGTGATTATCTTCTTAATGTGTTCCTTCCAAGTCAGCCTTGAGTCAAACCACACCCCGAGGAATTGAAATGATGTCACCCGTTCCAGCTTCCATATTATTCCAGCTTTATCTCGTTTCCTATCTTCCTACAGGTAAAAAATAAACTTTGGGTCTTTTCTACTGAAAATCAAAATCCCCATCTCACTGACCACTCTTCAACTCCATTTATTGCCTCTACAATACGCTCAACATTTCGCCTCTCTACCATAGAGCGCCGTCATCCGCAAAATTGATTGTCCACCCCTACATTTGTATATATATCGTCAATCATAATGGAAAATAACAAGGGACTTATCACACTCCCCTGGGGTGTGCCATTCTCAACATGGTATTTTGCTGACATACTCTTACCTACCCTGACTTGAATCTGTCTTCCAACAGGTAGCTCAGTTAAGCCAGCTGCCAGGAGAGAGCACACAGTCTCGATTAGACTGAGAAGTTGTAAAACACATTTGTCAAGGGTCCGTGTACATTTTGAGAGTTTATTGGATCAAATCCAAAGTGGCAGAAACGAGAAGATAGAAGAAAATACGAGTTCGCCTCGTCCTGTTTATAGGTACAACATCAAAATTGATAGTGGCAGAAACGAGAAAACAGGAGAAAGCAGTTCGTTTTTGTTCCATTTTCGTTTTCTCCTTTTGACTGCAAAACTAATAAAGTAACTTATTAGGCTATTCCACCAGTGGCCGGCTTGCTGCTGAATGCTTACTGCGCTCTGTGAATTATTCCCCCCCTGTGTCGCCTCCAAATAAGAGTTCCCTACTTCCCTCTTTGCCACCAAGTTGACAGCCTCATCTAATCATGAAAAATGTATACATCTTAGAATAAAATAATAAAGTTGAGTTACCATAAAGTTACAATATGTATTTTCAAAATCCAAATAATAAGCTCAGTTTATCCTCATTAACGCTATGGACAGTGTAAACAGGAATAGACAACATACCATCAAAAACTATAGGCCTACTTACAAAAACTGACCAGAAGGTGTCGCACTGTGTCTGAACTCTTCACCAATAGGTCTATACAGGGCTGTGTCTGAACTCTTCATCAATAGGTCTATACAGGGCTGTGTCTGAACTCTTCACCAATAGTCCTATACAGGGCTGTGTCTGAACTCTTCATCAATAGGTCTATACAGGGCTGTGTCTGAACTCTTCATCAATAGGTCTATACAGGGCTGTGTCTGAACTCTTCATCAATAGGTCTATACAGGGCTGTGTCTGAACTCTTCATCAATAGGTCTATACAGGGCTGTGTCTGAACTCTTCATCAATAGGTCTATACAGGGCTGTGGGCATCAAGGTGTGTGAGCTATAGTGTTGAGAAATAACGTTTTATGGTCTGTAATACTTTGCCCTCCGTGTTACATGTCTGCCTTTCTTCATTTTTCAATTCAAAAAGGAAAAATGAAAAAAGGAATTGGCAAAAACCAAAATTGGACAGTTGTTTTTTTTTGTTTTTTTAGTTTTTTAGTTTCAAACCAAAAACAAACTGCCTGAACGAACACAGACCAATTTCCTACTGTGAATTAGTTCTACTCATAAACTTGCCTGATGAACTCCAGCAAACATGACCAAACATGTAAAATGTGCAACCATGGATAATGTTTAACTTTACATCTGATTTACCTCTCTTGTCCTCCCACTTTTCAAACAATGCCTAAGGAGCACTACACTGCATTACATGCTGTTTATATGAACCAAATGGGTGGACGGACATTGTGAAAGCCTCCTGATCGTCTACCAGTTGCTTTCATAAACTTTGTTATTATCAGCTTGTTAAACATCAAGCTGAAGTTATAGTAACAGAGGTCAAACTGAGGTCAAGGTGAAAGGATAAGATAATGTGTGGGCACACATGGCTCAAAAATGACGTCACAGGGTAAATGTAGTGCTCAGCTAAGTGTTAGGCACCATCGTCGCCATCTTGGCAGTGCCTGACTTCCCCCGCAACTTTCGGCAAATCCAAAAATGGGAAAAGAGGCGGAGCTGAGGCGGAGCTGAGGTGGAGCTGAGGCGGGCCCTATGCTATGAGAGCTAGCGGCTATCCTCCTGTGACAGCACCACCTGTCACTCAAAGCGGCCACGCCCTTAATTATGCATAACTGTAAGCCTCAATAAAATTTAAACGGGTGAGTTATATAAAAATTCACCCCCCATACAGTTGTCATGAAGGAGGAAATGAGCTATAGAGACCAAAACCGTTTATTGTACCAGGCTGTAAACATGTTTATTTCAGCTGTAAAGTTGGGCATTTTAACATGGGGGTCTATGGGGATTTACTCCCCTTTTGGAGCCAGCCTTAAGTGGCCATTCGAAGAACTGCAGTTTTGGGCACTTCTGCATTTGCTTCATTTTTCAGACCCGGAGTTTACCCCTTGGAGTACCTCTTGGGTAAAGCATGTCTAAAAAAAATGTGGTACCACTTCGCTCATAGGGAGCGCTATAATCCGTGGTCAAAGTTAAATGCTCAGCCCTGCCACCCTGATGGAAGAAACTAATCTGGTGAACATTTTTGCCTCTTGGACCCATGAAGTATGTATACTGTACATATATAATATATCACATCCATGCTATCCATACATACTATATATGTACATATATAGTATGGATATGCTAATAGTTATAGTTGGGTGTTTTGGATAGCATTCCCACAATGGATTTTTTTACTTAACTGATGTAGAATCATCAAGAAGCATGACTCTACAATACCTTCCTCACACTCTACAGAGTGTGCATAGCATTACAGTTATCCAATCACAAGATA
>OMNR01029656.1:406-12254 GCA_900303205.1 Mora moro
GGAGTGTGAGCGGGTGTGTGTGTGCGTGTGTGTGTGTGTGTGTGTGTGTGTGTGTGTGTGCGCGTGCGCGCCCGCAAGAGAGTGTGTGTGGGAGAGAAGGAGAGGGTGTGAGCGCACGCGAGACAGTGTGTGTGTTTGTGTTTTTTTGTGTGAGAGAGAATGTATGTAAATGTGTGTGAGAGCAAGAGATTGTGTGTGTGTGTGTGTGTGTGTGTGTGTGAATACTATTTTTACTTGTTTCTCTTCAGGGAGCAAATGTCCTTCGAAGCCTGGGAAAGACAAAAAGCCCTTCTGAGGATTGAAGACACTGTGCTGGGCCGTGTGCTCCGGCCTCACGCCGCTGGTCAGGCTGCAGCACACGCTGCAGGTGGAAGGTGAAACCAATGTGGAATCCATGCATGGCCCCCAGAAATGGACTGTCCTCATTGTGTATGTGTGTGCATGAATGTGTGTTTCCATAGGCCTGGATGCGACCCCACTACTCATCCCGGTATTCCTGGCAGGCAGAGATAAGGGATGTGTGGACTGCAGCGAGCGGGGGTCAGGACATGCACCTATTTATACCACTGTGACATTTTCCGATTTTTTTTTCCCAGCTTTTTTTTGGTTTAACTTTGGGCCCCAAAATGTCAAAGGAACAGCTGGGTGGAATTTTAATTGGCTAATGTGTGACATTGACAAAATGTTCATTAAAACAAATATCTATTTTGCATTGCTTAACCATGAAAGAGGGTTGATATTTAATATGATTTTAAACTCCACAAGCCCCACACATATCTCCACAAGACATCCATTAGGCATGAAATGAATAATAAAATGAGTACCAGGTTGGTACTTTAATATCTCCGATACCAAGCAGATGGTATCATGGGGAAGATTTATTTTTCCTTTCCACTTATATATTAATCTGCACTTCATGATGTCATCTTAAAGAAATGTATTACCAATCATTTTAATTGGATCTCTTTATTTCTTCTTCTTCAAACCTCCTATGAGATTTAAGATCATTGGAGACTTCTCTTCTGCTACAGGTCATCTGGCGTCAGCATTCGAACAAACGATGTCTTTCACGATGGAGAAAGAAGGAAGGTTATCTTTTGAAGTGGTTATTCTCATTAGACGGCTCATGACTTAACGTGCGGTGAGAAGTGTGCGGCCGACGCCAGCGACGCTGTAAGGGAGCTCATCGCTGGGGCGGCGGTGCAGGAAGCCCAGGCCTCCGCTGAAGCTCATTACACGCGACAACTCGCAAATACGCCGAAGGGCTCAGCCATCATCATAAAGCACTCATAAGCACTCGCACACCCGTGCTGACAACACAAGCACCACAAAGGGGCTAACACATTCAATCTGTGTGTGTGTGTGTGTGTGTGTGTGTGTGTGTGTGCGTGCGCGTGTGTGCAGTTGTTGGACGTTGCTACATTTGGCCTTTTATTAGATTTTTTTGTTTAATGTCTCACCTCATAAGTTTGATCAACGTATTACAGTGACCTCATCAGCATGCAGGGGGGCACATATAGGCGCAGGCATGCACATACACAACCGCCCCCCCCACACACGCACAGTTTATTGTCCCACTAATGGTACGAGTGGCTGTGTGTGCCAACAGAGAGCTTGGCATCGGGAGGGCCGGCAGAGTGCCAGCCGAGCTCCGGACGAATGGAGGAAGCAATCAACATGTGACAAATGAGCAGAGGCCTGCAGCAGCTCTGTCCATCACACACACACACACACACACACACACACACGCGCACAAATGCACACAAGCATGCACATGCACACTCACACACACACACGCACGAATGCACACATACACCCAGGCATTCGTGTGCGTGCACACACACTCACACACACACACACAGTGACACACATGAGTGTGTCTCACAAGTGACTCACAACATTTCGAATCACAAAGACATAAACACACACATGCAAGCACACACATAATAGAACATGGTGATATAATAATACACCTTTGGGAGCGAGACGTGTCCCTCTCCATTCCATGCATGTGAAGATGAAGAAAGAAAGAAATGAATGTATCTAAAGGCAGGCAGTAGATAAAGAAAATACGATCCGGCCAACGTCAGGGTGAGCCTGTACCCCCGGTGGAGCGTAAGGCAGGGAGACACTCGTGGGTGGGATGCCCGCCATGCCCGGGAAGAGGTGTGTGTGTGGACGTGTGCCCCTAAAGAGCCTGACCGGCATGACACCCTGGTTGAGGGAACACGGGGAGAACGACCATTTTCGATGCTGAAATATTGGAAATGTGTATTTTTTTTAACAACAATAAACATCCCTGTTTTAGGACTTATGTTTGTGATTAGGTTCGAAAATACAACAATTTGCCCGATATAACATGACTTCCTGTGTAAACCACGCCCACTTCTGGTATTATATCCGAATGCAGAGACAGATCATTTTGTTGGTTGAACAGATACAGATACAGATACAGATAATGATGTCTCTGTACACCTCTGCTGTATTCCCCCCAAGTCCCAAGAACGTTGGTGGTTGCTAAGGGTGTCTTTGTTGTGTTTGTTTTGGTTTTATGGGACATTATGAATAAGGAGCATTGTTTTTTAAATGGAGATCATCAGATGTAAAGACTATATATATCCTCGTGCAGTAGATCAAAATCTCCCAAGGGGTAAATGAGTCATTGCTGCGTGGGTGTAATGATCCAGGTCCACAACCAGGAAGACGAAGAAGACGTTTCCTGTTTCACTTGAGGTATGTTACACACGTAAGCACAATCCCAATACATAAACATGAGTCTTTAGCTAACACTGGTGGTCATGTGGTAACTCTAGCTCCTGCTATGTATGAGCTGTGAATCAATCACCACAAAATACCTCCTGAATAACAGCAGCGCCAAACCTTATCTCCCGCGGGGACGGGAAGATAAGCCACCCGCACTACAGTACCAACAATTAAAAATGATGAATCTTCTGATTATTTATGATATAATCGAATAATTATTTATAATGTAGCTAAAACAGTTTGCTAATAGCCAGGAGCCGCTTCCAGCCATTCTACTGGCGGAGACACCGGATGGACGGAGCGTTTCATTCATAGACAGGAAGCCAGTCACTAACACTTACACCCACTCCCTGTTTATTTTCATTTAGGCCAATTTAGTTGGTTACTTGCCTACAAATATAATTAAAATAGATCCCCTGGTGAAAAACCTCTAAGAACGGGTTTAGATAATGAAAAATGCCAGTTCATCCATTCCAGAGCCTCCTAGCTTGCTTGGTGCCTACATTAGATTGATGTCATTATTTGCTGAACAGCATATTGTGTTGACTCTACAGGGGGAGCCCCAAGTAGGCCGTTAACAAGTATAACGAAGTATAACGAGTATAACAAGTTTAACGATGCAATTCAAACTTCATCTCCATTTCTCTTTCATACACTCACACTTCTGCATGGCCGTTGTTTGTTTGTGAGTGGTCGGGGTGAGTGTGAGAGAGTTATAGTGGCTATTTCTGTGTATACACATAAATAACATACACATAAATAAAAGGGAAAAAAAGTATGTTTGTATGTCAGTCAGATAGTGTAATGTTTAATATTTCACACTCTGCAAGTCTGTACACTGCAAGTCTGTACGCCAAAAGGAGACATCCATAAATGTGTGTGTGTGTGTGTGAGGGGGGAGTAACCTTTGCGTGTGTAGGATTCAAATCTATTTCCAGATGTCTCCACACATTAATTAGGTTCATTAGATGATGACGGGCAGCCATTACTTATTATATACTATATATTATATACTCCCTCCCGCTGGATTGGATGGAATATATCGAGATCTACAAGATAGTGATTCCAATATTGACTGTTTCATGCATCTTTCTTATTAATCCTAATACTAGAAATGACACGGATTACCACATTTATCACAGTTTACTTACTATTACACCTCAGATTTAACTGTAATTATTTAGTCTGTGATATTCACACAATTTGTGCAATATTGATGCAAACTAATGAATGGAAAGCATAAATACAAATCCCTTTAGTTCTACTGATAATAATAATAATAATAATAATAATAATAAGAAGAAGAAGAAGAAGAAGAAGAAGAAGAAGAAGAAGAAGAAGAAGAAGAAGAAGAAGAAGAAGAAGAAATGCTTATAGAAAAGTAACATGAACATCCATTTAAGACAAATCCATCACTCAAGTCCTCCTCTTTGTTTTCATTTCATGTCCTCTATTGCGAGGACAGAATCTGTTCATCTACATATTCATAACATTTGCATATTCAAAAACATACAATATAATAGTCTGATTAATACAAGTGCGTTATACAGTAAAATTGTGGTAGAGTTTGTGAATAATAATCCTATGGAGTATGGAGATGAGCAAACAAGGTGAAGAATTTTTGAATTCAGAAACAAAATTACAAAAAATATTCCTTCTCCCTTCATTTGTTGCTTTTTCTTGGTAGAAAGCAGACTTAAAGGAGCCAGAAGGCTGTCCCTTATTGGGAGAGACTTGCTTTACAAAGTGATGGATGTAACAACAAACCTCGGAAGGGGGATGACCTGTCACCTGAATCTTCTCTGCACATGAGGTCATCTCCGTGCATGAACCTGCTGCAAGGGCTCTGTGTCGTCTCAAACCTCTGACATCACCGGTCAGACAGGAAGCAGTCCGCAGCCGAGGGCTTGGCTCATTAAAAAGGCTCAGCACTCCATGACTTGACGGACATGACGCGTTGCTCTCTGTCAGTCTGTCCGTCTTCCTCCTCTCTTCATTCATTCTGTTTTGTTTGTTTGTCTGTCTGTCTGTCTCTTTCTCTCCCTCTCTTTCCCAGTCCTTTCTACTCTGTCCATCTCTTTTTCTTTGTCTATCTATGTCTCCTCCCTGCATCATCATCATCATCATCATCATCATCATCATCATCATCATCATCATCATCATCATCATCATCATCATCATCATCATCATCATTATCACCACAGCAGTATGTTTGCTGTGATGGTTTATGGCTATGAAGGATCACACCACGTTGTACAACGGTGATTAAACTTGAGCCGAACAACATGCGCAACACACATGTTTTAACACACACCTGCCGGCCAATCAGAAAAGAGTATTCACCCAGACCATGGTATAAATATATGTAGTGTGCATATTTATATCACGTTAGCAACCAAAAGTGTAGCTTTTATCATTAATGTGCTCACTAACAAATTTTGCCCTGCATTTCCCAGTCAATTGTATCCCTTAAAATAATAACAAAAATATCCAGAATGATATATTATTCCATTGTTTGGTGGTGACTCAAGGTCACCGAGATCTGAAGATCTATTGTATTGTCACAATGTGTTTTTGTCCTTTATTTCACAATCCCACTGGTTAAGTGGCTGATCTGCAGACAGTACTCAAAATGACTTCCACCTGAGTTGCAGACGGATGCTGCAATGTTCTTAATGCTACAATTCATCTCCGTATTGTTTAGCATGCATAGTAGCCCCATATAGCATTGTGTGTGTTTGTCAACATATGATCATTACAAGGGAAACATGTTTAGCATAGATAACATAAACAACAGGTCGTTGTGTTCTGGTACACGTTCTGCGGCCTGTGGGTGTAGATGGACTGAGTGGGTTGCCTAGTTATGGAACATTTTTAACATCATTAACTTTAAATGTTCTCTTCAAGACAAAATAAAACAAGGTTAAGTGCAAACTGGTCATGCGTCTAAAAGCTACAAGGCAAAACCCAAAACATACATTTGCATGCTTTTTTCCATAATGCTTTTTTCATTTGATCCCTCTTAAAAACATACATACATACATAGTGTCTCTGACTTACGTTATCTGTCCTGCTCATGTGATGACACTTTTCAGCATCCCTCGTGTTTTCCTTCCTTCAACTGCTTCAGGCCTCATTTAATTACATCAGACCTCATATAATGACACCAGGCTGTTTTGAGGAGGACGGCCAATCACCTGAAGAGGATGCAAAACCTCCCATGAAGGTGCAGAACCTTCAGTCTAGCTTACGTGGAGTTGAAATACTTGAGGTTAAAACAATTTGCCCCGATGGTACTCTGCAGTAAAGTGTGTAAGTGTGCTGTTGACTTTCGCCCTGATACAAAAAAATTACGAATTAAATGTGTGTGTGCGTGTGTGTGTGTGTCTGTGTGTGTGTGTGTGTGTTTGTGTGTGTGTGTAACCACCTGGAGCACTCCCCACCTGTGCCCTCAGTAAACTAGCTTCCTCAGACTGGACCATATGTCCACAAAGAGCATTTAATGTCACACACATGCGCGCACACATGCGCGCACACATACACACACACACACACACACACACACACACACACACACACACACACACACACACACACACACACACACACACACACACACACACACACACACACACACACACACACACACACGCTCAGTGATACCGACATGCGTGTCAATCATACCACGCATACCTGAAGACAAGGGAGGAAGTCAAGACTTCATGAGCGTCTGGTGAATGGGATTGTTGTGACTTGTGTTTGTGAGCAGGCAGGCCAGGAGACGGTACAGGAGCCCCGGGTGTCAGCAAGTCCACCACCATTGGCAGTTTCTACCACCTGCCCCCCTACCTCAAGCTCTACGATGTCCTCAAAGCTACCCACACCAACTACAAGGTGGGGAACGGACTGAAGCTCAACTTCGCTGCCAGAATTATTTTTTTAAATCCAACTAGCTGACTTCAAACTAGATAAACGTTTTGCTTATTATAGGTGTATTACTATTACTATATACAAATCGTGAACTGCCAAAGAAATACAGCAAATGCCTCTACATTAAACTGTTTGGTGAATCTTTAAAAGTCCAATCTATTGGTGTGTTAGCCGCTAGCCGCTCTTGCTACAAATATTTAAAAAAATTGTGTGTCTGTCTCCTAGGTGACCCTGGACCTCCACAGCAGTCAGGAGAAGTTTGGTGGTTTTCTCCGCGCTGCGCTAGACGTGCTGTCCCAGCTGCTGGAGCTGGCTACACTTCATGACATCGGCAAGGTACGGCCCGTTCCCACCTCCCCATGTAAACACTCACTTGTTGTCCCACCTCCCTTGTAAACACTCACTTGTTGCCGTAGTTATCTGTGTATCTGCTCAGATGATTGATGGAAGGACACAGTGGAAATATGCACACAACGCTGGCTGTTTTTAATATCTAAACCAAGCTATAAATACACGCTAACCAATAAGCCATGCTGTGAAATGCTCCGTTTGTCCGTTTTAGTGCGTGGAGGAGATCCTGGGCTACCTCAAGTCTTGCTTCCTGAGGGAACCGACCATGGCCACGCTCTGTGTGCAACAGGTCAGTCAGTACCGTGTGTGTGTCTTGTTTGCCCGCCTACCTGTTTGGTGGTGTTGCTGTTGTCGTATGTGTGGCAGCCCTTCTGTGGCTGCAGTGCTGAGCCATGTGCTGCAGCCCATCTGGCTCCACACAGAGTGAGGCTGGTTCCTGCCGACAGGGCCTGTAAAGGCATCGGGTTCCCTGTGCGATGGTTCCACACAAATCTCTCACGATGGGTAATTTCTCCTGAATTGTAATACATTTGATACATATTGTGATTCAAGTATTAATGTGCATGTTATGTGTTCTTGGTGACACCAGTCCTATGCGATTTCAAAACGTCTCCTTGTCCTCTGTTCATCAGCTGTTGAAGACGCTGTTTGGCACCAACCTGGCGTCCCAGTACGACGGAGCCCTGAGCGGCCCCAGCCGCTCCCAGGGCAAGGCTCTCCGCCTGGGCTCCTCCAACCTCCGGCCCGGCCTGTACCACTACTGCTTCATGGCCCCCTACACGCACTTCACCCAGGCCCTGGCCGACGCCAGCCTGCGCAACATGGTGCAGGCGGAGCACGAGCAGGACGCATCCGGGTGGGAAGACGAGAGCCGACCTTCGCATGTAAAATGTGCATTTATGTCATAGACACCAACACCAACGATCTCTCTCTGTCTCTCTGTACTTCCAGGTGGTTTGATGTGATGCAGAAAGTGTCCAATCAACTGAGATCCAGCATCACAAATGTGACCCGACAGAGAGGAGACAAGGTAGGGAATGGTGTTCATTACACAACTGCCCTCTAAGAACTGGAGCCCAACACGCACAGAACGGACATTTTGGTTCACATTTGTAGTTCTTTGTATAGGACTCGAAATTTTTTTGCGTCTGTACCGACACGGCCGTGTGCTTTTGGCTTGAAAGATGATACTTAAACTAAGAAATTATCAGAAATTTGAAACACATATTCTTTGTTGAACAAGTGTCATCTTGTAGGTTTGGGTAGGTACGCACCATGTCACCTCCTCTTCCTCTGCCCGAGCGGAGAACCCTGACCGTGAGCATGGCCGACATGGCGCTGCCCCTGCTCTCCTCCGCCCGGCTCCCCCTGGACCTGTTAGAAATGACATAATGACATTATACCCTTTCCCCCAGAACGCCATCCACAACCACATCCGTCTGTTTGAGCCGCTGGTGATCAAGGCTCTGAAGCAGTACACCACCAGCACGTCTGTGGCCCTCCAGAGGCAAGTTCTGGACCTGCTGGCTCAGCTCGTCCAGCTCCGCGTCAACTATTGCTTGCTGGACTCTGACCAGGTGAAACACAATCTGGCTGTTTCTCTCTCTCTCTCTCTCCCTCTCTCACAGTCACACTGATTGTTCTTTGTGTCTTGGTGCTAATACATTTCTCCATCTTTCAGGTGTTCATAGGCTTTGTCCTCAAACAGTTTGAATTCATAGAAGTGGGTCAGTTCAGGTAAGATCTCCTCGCCGTATAACCAGGGGACGTCTCTCTGAGGACGTCGAACTCTCTGAGGGTACTCCCGGCTACATGTATTTAAGATGTAAAGTAACACATCCTTTCCACCAGGGACTCGGAGGCCATCATTCCCAACATCTTCCTGTTCCTGGTGCTGCTGTCGTACGAGCGCTACCACTCTAAGCAGATCATTAGCATCCCCAAGATAATCCAACTCTGCGACGGCATCATGGCCAGCGGCAGGAAGGCTGTCACACACGGTGAATATGCACACGCACACACACACACACTCACACGCACACCAATGTAGAGGAGGATTTCTAACGGAGAAGGTCCCCGCTCGTTTCTATAGCGATCCCAGCCTTGCAGCCCATCGTCCACGACCTGTTTGTGCTGAGGGGCTCCAACAAGGCCGACGCGGGCAAGGAGCTGGACACGCAGAAGGAGGTGGTGGTCTCCATGCTGCTGCGACTCATACAGTACCATCAGGTGAGAAGACCCGTGCTGTCGCACACCCCGTTGGATGTATTTGTTAGTAGTGTCTCTATCGGGATGTTTTTCTTTTATACCCATGTGTTATTATTATTATTATTTTTTTATTCTGTGTAATTTTTCTTGTATTTTGTGTGATTTAGGTGTTGGAGATGTTCATCTTGGTCCTGCAACAGTGTCACAAGGAGAACGAGGACAAGTGGAAGAGGCTGTCGAGGCAGATTGCCGATGTCATTCTGCCCATGATTGCCAAACAGCAGGTGTGTGTGTGTGTGTGTGTGTGTGTGTTTGGGTGTTTGGGTGTGTGGGTGTGTGAGACACAATGTCTTGACATCGAGGTGCAGATCATCAATATCAGTCACGGTGACAAAAAAACAGAATTGTCGTGCAAAAAATACATGCAGTTGAACGTGGAAGGTCTGCTGTTCCCACAGATACACCTGGACTCCCCAGAGGCGCTGGGCGTGTTGAACACCCTGTTCGAGACGGTCGCCCCCTCCTCTCTCAGGCCTGTAGACATGCTGCTGAAGAGCATGTTCACCACCCCGGCTACCATGGTGAGACCTGCAGCCAAACAGATCTAACTACCAACACCCATCCGAAACATCTAACTGTTCATCACCAGCTCTCTACTAATGCTAAAAACCCAATCCCTGCCCCCTGCAGGCGTCGGTAGCCACGGTCCAGCTGTGGGTGTCTGGCATCCTGGCCGTGCTGCGTGTGCTCATATCCCAGTCCACCGAGGACATCGTCCTGTCCCGGGTGCACGAGCTCTCGCTCTCGCCCCACCTGCTCTCCTGCCAGACCATCCGCTCCCTCCACCAGCACAGCACCTCGCCCCACGACCCGCCCGCCGTCTCCCTGGGTAACCAGGAGGCCGGCGGTGAGGCGCTGAGGGCCCAGCCCGAGGAGACGTTCGCCAGGTAAAGCCCCTCCTCGCCCTGCTTCTGGCAGACCGTCTGCAGACTAGTCCATCCTCAAAGCTCAAGGCAATAGAATGTGGCTGTAATTAACCTAGCAGACAAGTTTTCTGGCAAATTACGAAGCCGAGTGGGCTAGCGGTTAGGAAGTTGTACTTGGGGACTGTGTGTGAAGTGTGTTTTTCAGGGGAATTTTCTAAATGTATTTTTTGGGGGTTTTATCGGCTTCTCAAATCATCCCACTCTGTAAAGCCATGATTCCATGTAAACTCTCCTCCTCCTCCTCCTCCTCCTCCTCCTCCTCCTCTCCTACAGGTTCCTGCTCCAGCTGGTGGGGGTGCTGTTGGAGGACATCTCCTGCAGACAGGTCAAAGTAGACATGACGGAGCAGCAGCACACCTTCTACTGCCAGCAGCTGGGCACGCTACTGATGTGTCTCATACACATCTTCAAAAGTGGTGAGCACATACACATACACACACACACACACACACATACAAACTGCTTATGCCTGGAACCAGCACATCTGTCTATAACACACTGCACAGCACAGCTCTATTTGGAAAGACTTTCCTGTAACGTCAGTTCATATCCTCTCTCCATCCATCCTCTCTGCCTCTTCCAGGGATGTTCCGCAGGATCACAGCCGCGGCCAGCCGGCTGCTGAAGGGGGAGGGTGTGGCTGCCGGTGCGGAGGCGGGCTCCTTCTACTCCCTGGATGCCCTGAACAGCATGGTCCAGTGCCTAACCACCACCCACCCCTCCCTGGTGCTGCTGTGGTGCCAGGTCCTGCTCATCATCAACTACACCAACTACTCCTGGTGGGCCGAGGTGCACCAGACCCCCAGGTACGCATGGAGATGATATTGATGATGGTGGTGGTGGTGGTGGTGATGATGATGATCATCATATAATTGTAACAAACAGAAGACGACATTTAGAGGGCTGTTTTGACCATGATCATTGCAGTTTGCGCTCCTTTTCTGCGCTTCAACATTTCCAGAACGTACCATTTGCAGCTAGTGTTTAGAGCTAGCTGGTTGGGCCCAACAGGGTCTGTGTGTCTGTGTGCTAGACAGCTAGCTTGTGTATCTTGACATGCCCGTTCTAACAAATACTGGCAAGATGTGATGCCTTCTTTTTTCTTTTTTTTTTTTTAAATCTTTGTTTTCATGATTGTCCTTTTAATGTATACATGTGATTTCTTCCTTTTGTAAAGCGCTATGAATGGCCTTATGTTTTGAAGGGTGCTGTATAAATAAAGTTGCCTTGCTAAACCAATGCATCCTGTCCACGTTGGTCTACAGGGGACACAGCCTGTCTTGCACCAAGCTGCTGAGCCCCCACTCCTCCGGGGAAGGCGAGCAAGAGAAGCCAGAGTGGCGGCTGGCCATGATCAACCGAGAGATCGTCCGCAGGGGGGCTCTCATCCTCTTCTGTGACTATGTGGTGAGACCCCTCGACCCTGTTTTCACCGAACGAAATGGAACAAAACAATGAAAGCGTTTCTCAAATGAGCCTCGGGAGATGACGATGCAACTCGTCCCTGTGGACGTGTGAATGTTCATTATACCTTTTTTTTAGACTACAGCTCATTATTGACGTGGAAAGTTGTTATGTGTGCAGTCCTCTTGTGTATAACATGTACGTCA
>OMNR01029736.1:3112-13699 GCA_900303205.1 Mora moro
CACCTTCTTTCCAAAGAGACCCTGTAATATCAATAGAAAGGGAATTACCTGATGAATATGGCCATTAGCATATGAAATGATAAACGTTTTCAAAGGGCAGTTCATAGTCACATACAGGTGTTCCTAGGAATCCTTTTCCCCCAGGTGGACCGTGAGGGCCAGTGTATCCCTGGGAAAACAATTTAAATATAGCTACAATTAAAATATAGCTACATGTGGAGTGTGTGGTTGGTGGCTGGTTTAAGCAGCTTTACCTGGCCCGAGTCAGGCTGATTAGGATCTGGGGCCGGGTGAGGCTGCACCCCTGTGGTGTATCGGCCAATCAAGGCACACAGGTTAAACCAGCCACCACCACCACACACGCTCGATAGGAGCGCCAACATGTCAGCATCATACCACCTGCTCTGCCCGCATATCCATTCTCAACCCTGCAAACTACAACTACCTGTGTCCTGGTGTTGGAGGGTCCCAGAAAAAAAACATTTGCATGGTGTGTAGCAAGGGGGCTACTGCTACACTACTTAAAGCAGAGGCAAACATACATATAATGCAGTCCTACTCACTGATATCCATTGGCTAGGATTGCTTTTGACATGCTGGTGGTCTTTCAGGTTGTTATGACTACAGCAATATTTCGGTCACGGAAAAGGAACAAACCTCCGTTCCTTTCAGACCTCTTCGACCATTTCGTCCCTGTAAGCCTTGGTCCCCCTAATTATAATATTAGAGACAAAAATCACCATGTCAATTTTAGTACAACATTGTAGATTTTAGTCTCAAGTGGTGTAGGCTAGGCTAGTTTAGTGTACTTATTGGAACCTACTTTTGGCCCCTGTGGTCCAATTGGTCCTTGTACTCCCCCATCACCTGAGAGACCCTATGTGTACAGAATAGGGTGAGGTCCAGATAAAGACTTTTAATAAGCGATTTAATAAATAATAACACCCAAAACTATGAAATTATATTTGGTCAACTACATCTGGTTGAGTTTGATGGCAATTTGTCATTGATTGTGTGACTGTGTTCATCAGACTCCCCAAAAATGCATTAATTGAAAATTGTCAAATTATTGAATTACTTTTACCTTTTTGCCAGCAATTCTTCTCCCCCCCTTTTCTCCCCTGAGTCCAGGAACACCCTGAAAAAAAAATGCAATAACAGTTTCGCATGGAAAATATCTTCACATTTCTCAGTCAAACAAATGTATACAATGTATAGAATGTGTACAATATGTTATAGTATATTGTTTATATACCTGTGGCCCCATCGGTCCAGGAGGTCCACGGTCTCCCTTTCGACCAGAATAACCCTAACAATAATAGAGATTGTTGACAACTATGTCTAAATATCAACTATGACATTAGTTAAACAGAATATGCAAGAGAAATGTCATGTGTCATGGAAATACTGTGGAGCTGTTTACCTTAAATCCCGGTAACCCATTGTTTCCTCTGATGCCAGGTTCCCCCGGTGATCCCTGGTAAAGTAACCCGAAATAAGGATTTAATGTGATATGCTATGACCAGCAAAATCTAAAGGTTTCCTGGCACTCCGCTGCAACAATATCAATATGTATAATGTTTACATTATAATTTAATTTGACAAAGTCTGCACTTAGCTCACCATTGTGCCAATCCATCCAGGTGCTCCAGGAGCTCCAGTGAAACCAATTCTCCCCTTTGGTGTAAAAAGATCCATACAGAAATGTTAAAACCCCAGAATATTGCATTACTAGTAAACTACTGAACAAATCATATTCCTCGTCATGATATTTCCTACCGGATATCCTTCATTTCCCTCCACTCCTAGTAAGCCATCCAAACCACTAAGGCCCTGGAAACACAAAATGAAAATATTGATTTAAATCATTCATTTTTAAAAAAATACCTTGAATAACAATTATGTGCTTGTTTTGTGTTTTAGTGTTGCTAAAGGCTACTTGGTTTGAGTATTAGGGTTGCTAAAGGCATACTTGGTTTGAGTGTTAGTGTTGCTAATAGGGATACTTGGTTTGAGTGTGAGTGTTGCTAATATTGATACTTGGTTTGAACATGAGTGTTGCTAATAGGGATACTTGCGGGCTTTCCAGGTCTTCCTTCGGGCCCAGACCTCCCTCTGGTACCACGAGCTCCCTAGAAACACATTTTATCCCATTTTATGTTTTCAGTGACCATGTTTGATAGATATGAGATGGAAGGAAAGGAAGCAAACAAAAAAAATATCAATACAAAAAAACTCACAGATTTTCCTGGGCCACCTTTACTTCCTCGATGCCCATATCGACTACTTTTCCCCTTTTTTAGGAAAAAGGAAAAATTATACAGTGGATCTTTGGGTTTGACAGAAAGCAGTGTTTCCAGTTGTGCCACTCTACTATTTGTACTTGATCAACACCAGAACAAGAAATGGGGTGATTGTGGGTGTAATGTGCTCTGTCCCCCCTGTACCTTTGACCCCTGTAGTCCTTTACTTCCTGGATGACCTGGAGGACCGCCGGGGCCGGGGTGGCCTTTGCCCCCCGGAGAGCCAGTGAATCCCAACTTCCCCACTGTACCCTGAGGATAAAGCACATCAGAACCACCTAAGTATGTCGCTACCCGAGGAGAGGAGACCCGATAGAGAACCCGCAGAGTCAACTAGGACAGTTCACAAAAGACCCTACCAATCGCAAGGTGACTTACAGCTATGCCACGTGTTCCATCCTCTCCCTTTGCCCCCCTTTGACCTCTACTGCCCTGGAAAACACGGAGGAAGCTGGGCTTTAATACGTAAAACGGCATGGTTAAGAATATCATGACTGTGGCCTGCAGACACAGTGCAATGAAACTATGAACACACACCTTGGCTCCCTTGATGCCCGGATGGCCAAGCCAGCCCTGTTCGCCGTTTTCACCCTGACACGTGAGAACATACACAGCATTAAAAGCATTGTATTTTAAAATGTTGGTTGGTTTTTTACAGCATAATAATGAATTCATTTGACATTAGACCTTTGGCCCAGGGAGTCCTGATTTCCCATCTGTTCCTCTATCGCCAGGCAAACCCTAAACAAATAAACAAGAAAACTTTCATGTATTCCTTATGGTAACCTAAAAGGCTGTCATTAAAGCATAGGGTATACAGTAATAGCTTGATTCTTACTGGTGCTGATGGCCCAATGGGTCCCTGGAAACCAAGACTGCCAGGAGGGCCCTGTAAGGACAAATTGGCCAAAATGTATATTCCATATCATTTGAGTAAGATGGCAACAGTTACTTATTACCAAAATAATCTGCCGCTGGTGAATGCCATGTACATGATAAGACGATTAAACACCCAAACTCACAGTGTGTCCATGAAGGCCCTTCTCTCCTTTGGCTCCTCCCACTCCAGTGTCTCCTCCTGGTCCGTACCGGCCGGGTGGGCCTGGTGGACCCCTCATACCGAGCTCACCCTGCAGTCATAACCACAATTATATTAATACATGGTAAGCATGGTAACAAGCCAGGAGAAGATCAACTCTATTACAGAGTCAGAATCATCTCAGGACCTAGTGGTCCTGAGATGATTCCGATTCTGTCTTCTAGTCTAGTTTGTATCTAACTGTTCCTCTCTCTGTCGGCCCAGTGTCTAACCACAGTGGCAGTGGAAACAGTATTTGCAATGCAGCGATTGACCATAAGTCCTGGAATGCCATGATTTCCTCTGTCTCCCATTCCTCCACTGTGTCCCTGGAAGAAGAGTGAACAGCAATAGTGAGAAAGATGGAGGTACCACATTGAATCTAAAGTCGTTTGTGTTTCTGTAGACCTACCTCTTTTCCTGGTGGCCCTTTTGGTCCCTGAGGCCCGTGGTTTCCTTTGTCTCCCTGAAGTCCCTTCGCTCCCCTTTGTCCAGTAGGGCCAATCGGCCCTTTCTCACCCTTCCATATGTAGAAAAAGATTGGATCAACTGTTTGAATATCAAAGCATGACATAATGTGATGTCAGTGTCTATTGAGGTACGCTAAGGAAGACGACGATGATCTTATGACGATCGATGGTAGAATGACCACAATATGACACAAAAGGTTAAAGATTTACTCACAGCTACTCCTTTCTGCCCTGCTGTACCCTGGGCTCCCCTCGATCCAATTGGACCCTAAAGCACAGTGGGACTGAATAGTTCTTACAAATGATCAGGATTAACCGCAAGTAAAAAGTACAGAAAACGTATGTGTTCTCTGGTGACAGCTTGTTGAGAAGACGACAACAACAACAACAACAACAACAACATACAGCGGCACATTGAGAACAATAATCAATACAGTGTAATGAATCTACCTCCTCACCATCGACACCAGCAACTCCCTTCTGACCCACAGACCCTATAGATCCCTGCAGAAACACACAGATAACCACATAGCCCAAAGAAGGTAACAACTTACATTAAAAGTCAGTGGTGCACAAATGAAAATCTCTTTGGATGAGTTTAGTTCAGTAGAAGACTCCTACCCTATCGCCTTTCAAACCCAAGGGCCCGGTTGGTCCTTGGGGTCCATCTTTTCCCTTTACAAAAAGAAAATCAAGTAATTAATGTTATAGTTAAAGGGTTTGTCAAGCACACATATACAAACAGGATTCAAAATCCACTTGATAAACCTGGATAAATATGTTTCACACAGGAAGATTACTAATTATAGTCAATGTTTGTGGAGGCAAAACTAAGCCTAGGATGTGTGATGGAAAAATACCACCAGAGTACGAGGTCAACTTGAAGGATTTTGAGCCACAACCAGTTCAAGTTTACTATTGTTATGATGGGCCGGCATCAATACATCACCGAGGACAAGTGGGGAGGACCCCGGAGACCGGGAGGCAGGTCAGAACACCCAGACACCCACTCAAACACACACCCAGAGTATAAGTGGCTAGTATTAGCCATTTTTAGAACAGCATAGTTATAGACTTATATGAGCATAGCATAGGCAATCCCCACTCATTCGCTTAAAATGCCTACGTAGACTATGATGATTACAAGTAGCGGTAGATAAGAGTTATTATAGAAAATTCAATTGCAAGAACAAAAGGTATATGCACGCGCTTATGGCTAGGGAAAAACAATAAAACAAACAAAACCCACCCTTTAATTCATCTCTATTCATGTTATCCTATTCAATTGATTGAACTCTGTTGTTAACGCTAGGATTAAAGTTAAGTTTTGTTATTTTAGGATTTAGAATTGAGTGCAACTTTTTTATTTTTGGATGTTAAATAATTCCCTCCCCCTTATAGTGATCTGGAGCTTCTCCTTAGTGTCTGACAAGAGGCAGGCTGACTGTGTTCTTTATTTTGTTGCCCTGGTGAACACAAGATAAAGCTCATCCTGTGCATTACATTGAGGACTAACTTTTTTATTTTATTTGATTATATATGACCCTTGGCCCCCGCCCACTTACTACCATTGTTATGCAGATTGACACATGGAGTGTATCACTCTGCAAGGGGGGAGATGAAGATCAATATTGAAAAACATTGGTTACAAGCCACCACAGATGACTAAATAGCTGATTTGCAGTTTAGTTTTATTCAAAAATAGAGAGAGGGACAGAGCATGTAGATAGAGGGACAGAGCATGTAGAGAGGCAGCCACAAGAAAGGAACAGAAAGAACAGGAGAAGCAAGAGAAGGAGCATCCTGTGACAGGTAGTGTAGCCTCATCTCCATACACTATCACCACCCAAGGAACCGGACTTGACACCTGCCCCTGAGACCACATCCAACCCTGGTTTGTCAACTGTCAGGATTGCCCCTTTGGATGGACATGGACAGTCCCGACCTATGGTGTTGATTCTGCCAAAGCTCCAGTCCCAGGTGACCTGGACACTGGACGTCCGGGGACCATGAAGATGGACTTTAGAGGCTGATATCAGCTGATCATCTCAACAGACAAGAGGGAAGTCCAAGAAGTGAGGGGTGCCGACATCTAGAGTCAGTGCAGTCTCAACGTTGGTGAAGCAGGGAGATCTCTTTGTCTATTAGGAGCATGATCACCGGTTATCAGGCGAAGAACAACATTGGTTTTATTTGTTTGTTTGTTGTATTTTTTATGTTTTATTTATTTATTTATATATATCTTCACACAATGAAAGTAGTGCAATGATGATCACTCACTTTTGATTATACGTAATGTTTTTGATTTGATTATTCCATGATGTGTTTTTTAATGACATATTGAGCCTGTCTATCATCCACTACAGAGATTACTCCTACAAGGATTACTCTGTATATCCTAATCAACTGTTGTGACCTGTATGATGTGCCTTTAAATGATTGTTTAGGGAATGAGCAAGTGCTCACTCCTCCTGCAACTTTGTTGGCGATAGGTGTGCCCATTTGCAAATGTACCTTAAATGTATACTAAAATACTCCAAAGACATTCTTGGTTGTGAGATCTTTCTTTCCCACTAAAAATGTCCACCACAGAATGATTTACAGTTAGACAGATACATGTAAAGAAAGGCTTACTGGATAACCTGTGACCCCAGAAGGCCCGACTGGACCTATAGGGCCCTGATCACCTGGGGGTCCGCGGAGACCAACGTCACCCCAAGGGCCAATGTTACCCTGGATACCCTGGAATGAAAGACAGAGATATATATATATTGTTGCATGTACACTAGATGGAAGAATGGATGGTCGGATGGGTCAATAGATGGCAGACAGATTTGATTTGAGAGTGTATAGATAGAAGGAAGGAAGGAAGGAGGAAGGAAGGCCATTCAATATCTTACAGGGGCTCCTGTGTATCCTCTTGGGCCGGGTATGCCAATCTCACCCTGTAGGCTCACAATACACAGTCACTCGAGAGCTTACAAAAACGTTAAACCCAACATGTGACTGCACTAACACTGTGACACCAATTACTTGAGGTAATTCACTTACTGTTGGGCCTGGTTTTCCACTCGGCCCATCTTCTCCTCGGTTTCCCTGTAAAACATATACAGTATATAGCATGAAATATGACAGGTACATTGTGTACTATCACATAATTAATATATATATATCATTTTGCATATATAGCATATCTTGTTTTATGATAATACCTTTAGTCCTGGAGTCCCTGGAAGACCTTTAACGCTTTCTTTGCCTTTAACCCCCTAAGAAAACAGACATCCTATGTATATAAAACTCGAATAACCAACAATATAATGCCATTGTGAACACAAAGCATAAAGCAAGGTTAAGGATTTAGTAATAGTTGTTAGTATACAGCACCCATTTATAAACAACATTTAGATTTAGATTGTGTTTTAGGTCTGAAGAAACAAGATACAACTGGTGTAACTTACTCTAATTCCTGGCTTTCCTGGCTTCCCGGCCATTCCTCTAGCCCCCACATCTCCCTGTGAACACATGCAAATATATTTCCATATCACAACCTGTTTCAGGAAACCATCGATATGGTTAGCATCGCTAACAGAGGTCGTAGAATGAGTGCTATCAGTGTTGCTGACTATCTGTTCACCACAATGCAACTCACACTCTTTCCAACTGGCCCTTGGACACCTGGACCGCCTGTTTTCCCAAGTATTCCCTACGACAAATATTTAACTGTGAATATGGTACAAATGTCCAAGTACAAAGTGCATGTAATGTGCTCATGTCCCGTGTATGTACCCTATGTCCAGGAGGTCCACTGTCTCCATTAATACCGTTAGTTCCAATCGGTCCCTAAGGAAAAGAGAGATCATGTATATTTATGTTGTGATCACTTGAAAAAGACAAATACATCCAGGGTTTGCATTGAATAACAAGCACTCCAATAACAAAAGCTATTATTTACACAACTGTGTGATCAACAGGTGATATCTGTTACACTACTGCGTGATTTGTGTGATATCTATTAACTACTGTGTGAGCCGTGTGATCAGCAGGTGATATATATTAACTACTGTGTGATCTGTGTGATCAACAGGTGATATATGAACTAGTGTGCAGATGCTGATCATACCAGTGTTCCATGGACACCATCTTGTCCCCTCATTCCCAGAAGACCTTGCAGTCCCTGTGAGAGAAGTACATTTATCTGAGACACAATAGTCCATGTGCTTTGTCAAGTTGTCCCACTTATTCAAGTTATTTTTTTAATTTATTCAAGGGTGTCTCTGTGGGAGAACCATGGGTCTTTTCTTATTGTATGACCAAGTGAAGGACATATGTGTCATGTATGAGTGATGCTCACCTTGTGGCCCTTAGCTCCAGTCACACCTGGAATCCCAAGCCTTCCCTTTAGGAAGAGACAATACTTGTTCATGTGGATTCGGATGATGTGTCATTCGTGTCATGAAGATGCAAAGCCGAAAAAATACTAATACTAAAATAACTGCAATAAGTAATCAACATTTATAGGACCATCTAAAATGTAAGTATGCTTCACAGATACTCAGAGTTGCAATATCTTGCATTCTAAGTACTGATTTTGCCTTTAACAATGACCTACTGAGGGTCATAAGTAAATAACCCAAGACCTTTGAAAGGTACATTTTACAGAACATAATAGCATTTCCCTCTAATGTAGTTTGAAGAACAGAAAAATAAGTGTTGGTACATAGGAACCTTAATACCGAGTTCCCCTTCAGGACCAGTCTCTCCAGATTTCCCCATCTCGCCCTGACAAAAGAACGACCACACCGTGGATGATCTGAATCACAATGACTGTCATGACGTTTCACTTATGAGTATATAAACCATGTGACATATTTGACCTGCTGTAACCTGAATGACTACGTTGTGTGAGGGTTATATCTATTCCTACCAGACATACATGCTGGGTTAAAAGCAAAGTTAAAAGTGCATAAGATCACAGTATAGTGATTTATTTTGTTTTGTATCATATTATTTCTGTACTTACGAAAGGACCAAGAAACCCAGAGAAGCCCACTCGTCCTTCCCGACCCTTTAACAGAGCAATAAACACATTTCAATGTCTTCTCGTTCAAACTACACGACACACAGTTATCTACTACGTCGATCCGTTCAGAATGTATCTATGAGTAAGTCACGAACAGCATTGAAATTCGTGTAAATGATATTTCTGTGCATAATAATGTTCACTACATTGACAGCGGCAACATGATTCAATTCATAGGCTTCAATGGTTTCAGACATTGCATCTTAAACGCATATCCTAATGTTGGAAATTTGTCAGTAGTGCCTGGTCTCATGTTTTGGGCTATGTTCAGTGACATGTACAAAGTACGACACACCTTCACCGGCATATCAGTAAGTTAGGACACTACAGTACATATCTTACATCTGTTTAACAAGTGTCATCCTTTGGCTTCATGCAACTCACACCATATTTCCCTCCTCTTACCTTTTCACCTCGAGGGCCTGGACGCCCCTGAACGCCTGTTGGACCGCGATTTCCCTATCAAGAGAAGGCCAAAATGAACCCAATTGACCAAACACACACACACACACACACACACACACACACACACACACACACACACACACACTTTCTCTGGTTACAAAACCGCTGGCCCAGGTGGTCTTCCTCAGACCACCGACACAAATCTTCCCACCATAGTGAAGAAAACACAGCCATCTATACTTACACAGTAACGTATGTAGTCTCTCTCTCTCCCTCTCTCCCTCTCTCTCTCTCTCTCTCTCTCTCTCTCTCTCTCTCTCTGGGAAACAAAACGTTGGGTACGATACATTCATCAGGATCAGATTTGTTGTTGCTCGCTCAGCTTCACCAATGCACAAAAGGCTATTCGGAGTAGGAGCTAATTGGTGTGTCCGGGGCGATCGATCAATTGCGGAATTCCAAACTCTGCCACCAATGGCCGCCAATGCAGGCGTGGCCAATCAATTATGTATTCAATTAAATTGAAACCAATAATCTTGCTTTATTATGAGTATTATTATACATTATCATTATTATATTATTATTATTATCCGTATGTGCATTGCTCTTACATTGTTGCCACATTGCATTCTTATGATTTCACGAATCATTTAGGAAAACTAAACAATCTTCCAGTGTTGGGCCCTGAATGATTTATGAATATTTGATCATCATAAACACTGTAACAGCTGCACATATGAACTGGATTTCTGAACCTGTCACATGTGGAGTATTTAAACATGGATCAGGTTTTGTGTGTGCGCGCGCGTATGTGTGTGTGTGTGTGTTTAACTGGTCACATTCTTCAGTAGTGTATTTTAGGTCAGAGGAAGCCAGCTCTGTTCAGCCATCAGTGGAACGTGAGATTGATGGCAGTTGATTCCAGTGAAACCCAGTGATGATGGAAACATGCCCAGGGCGACGTTATACCTGTCTCACACACACACACACACACACACACACACACACACACACACACACACACACACACACACACACACACACACACACACACACTCTCCCCTCACACACACACACACGCATCCCCACACACACACACACACACACACACACACACACACATTCATACCGGTGCAGTAGCGAGCAGCAAGTGTTTCAAGTTGGACCGGAGCTTGTTTGCTTCCTTCTATGTCTCTGTTCAGTCAAGCTAACGGCAGGCCGTCACACAGCTAATCTCATTACTGGTTTACC